>JSYX01000355.1:0-35106 GCA_000787465.1 Thermomucor indicae-seudaticae
TCGTCAATGGGCTCACCAATGACATTAACGATACGACCAAAAACTTCTTTCTCTAGCTTCTTCGCTTATGTTACTAACCATGGATTACTTCAGACGGCTTCTCGTAAACTACGAGTAAAATCTCTACTATGTCAAGCATCTGATTTCTCAACACAAAATATAGAGAGTTGAAACACCAATTTGCTCGCCTGATGTTTGGGTAGGAAGACACTTGCATGTGGGAAGCATCCGAATGCTCTTCCAATCACCGGCATCAAGACTTTGCCCAAGCTTATGGCTTAATTTTACATAGGATTCTTGCAACTGCAAGGAGTCGAAGCAACCCGACGAACCCCTTATTGATCAACTTGGACGTCTCTGCAGCATAGTGTCACCAGTATGACGGGCTTTGCCTCTTGTTTATCCAAACTGTGAACGTGCACGTTCTAATGAGACCAACTAGTTGGGGTAAGGCACGATTAGTTACGCTATAATGCGATTACACCAGTTTATGAAGAAAACGTTCAGTCATAAAAGGGCAATGTTAAGAGAAACGATCGCCTACCGCTCAATCGATGAGCAGTGATCTGTGTATTTATATGATCTTCTTTGTGCAATAAGGCGCTCGTTGGCAGACTATCTAAATACAGGATGATGCGCCGACACCCGTTGTCACACACAGCGTAGCTTAAACGACTACACAAATCCACCATGACCTAGCTCTTCACTGCGGTTTTATGCCATTCTGAGTCATCTGGACCATACTTTGGTGTTCCACACAAATTCATCATGTCATTTCTCGTTCAACTGAACTTGATTATGTTTGCTCACTTGTGCCCACAGGATGGAGAGTGGCAGAGAGCAGAGGCACGGAGAGGATATGCATAGAGTTTGTGTTGTGCAACCACATGGAGACAACTAAGTATGGATAGCGTAAAATTCAAGAATAGCAGAAATATGCATTTAATCAACAGGACTTCTGTGGGCCAAGATTTTCAATAAATTAAAAGGTACCGCTCTTCACATCTTTCCACTTTTGCTTCCATTCTCTGTCCATCAACTACAGTATTCTTCGCCCACAGTTAATGCTACGAGTAAGTAAACCGTCGTCGAAGCATCTCATCCCATTATTCGTTGCGATGGAAGCTAAAACTGTCCCGCTGTCAAAACAGAGAATCACCGGGAAGTCATCCAGTCGCGGTCTGCTTGGGTTTGAAAAGAAAAAGGACTTGATAAAAAAAACCTGGCTAGAGTAAGAGTCAGCAGTGATTGAAATGCATAGACTACATAAAAGACTGACCAAAGTAGCCATTAAAGGGTTCGATATGGCATGCTTCTTCACTCTGTGGCCTACCTCGGTAATGCCCTCCGGCAAGTTGTGCCTTGCTGGTAAGCTCATAAGTTTTTATTTGAGAGTGGCACAACTCTAATTTTGGTTTGAACCGTCACAGCACCATTTTTGACGTCATGCCATGTCAGAGTGCTACGCCGTTGCCTGGCTCTGCTGTCTAATTTGGAATCGCGTGGACTTTCCATGTGGCTCGACGCCTCCAAATTTTGGGTCTGTCTAGTACTTTTCACATTAACGAGAAAGTGTTGCAACCGAAATCCATGCACGACGTCAACTGCCAGTTCACTCTAAGCTGACCCTGGCCGCCTTGTCTGCCATATATCAAAAATGCAACTGCTCCTATCCTATAAATTCAACAACTTGGCGATGCTCTCACAATGTTTCTCTATTAAGTAAGTATAATTGCGTCCGAACTTTCTAGATTGTATTTGTACTCACTTTAAGTCCTCATAAAGAAGAAACCTAGTGGTCTGATCCTTTGAATGAATTCATCATTCCTCTGAAAAGAGCCCTTTATTAGAAAAAACAAAAAAGGTAAGTTCCTTGGTTACAGGACTACCTGCTTAGATCAGTTCTGACCTCAAGTTCACTTAGAAAAAAAACAAAAAAATTAAAAAAGAAAAGTAATTATCATGGTGTCTAAACTTGCTAAGCTGGACTTGTTCTAACATTGAGTTCAAATAGAAATAAAAAAGAAAACGAAGAACTCGGTGATAGGCGCCTAATCGTTACAAAAATAAGAGACGTAAGTACTCATATTCTTGTATTTTATCACTCTGCTAGTGCCCTGATGACGGTTCTCTATTAGAACAAAAAGAACAAGTCGTCTGATCAATCAAGTTTGATGCTGACCAAACGGTTTGCCGGGCAAGCCCCATGGACATCCATGTCTGCAGCACGTAAACGACTGGTTTCAAGGATCCTAATCTCATACCTTCAGTTCCTGCAAGATGACGCCCAAAGCCTTATTCCTGGTGCATGTCAATATCTTTTCTGAAAGCCCCGATACGCCATCCGCGCTTCCATTCGCTGCAACTTCAGTCCAAGGGAGCTTCAAGATTTGTATCGCGCCCGATGCTCTCTCGGTTGTATAAAAAGTCCCCAGATCAGGCAGGCAACGCTACTCAAATGTTCAAGATTGTACAAATGCCTTGGCAGGAAGACACGGGCTTATGGAAAAGGGACACCTCCACTTTTGGCGCTCTGCTCCACTGATGCAAGAGTCACAAGCTGACGTCATGAAGCAGGAGCAAGAACCTTCCGACTGACTGTTACAAGGATTACACATTGTCCAACAATGTCTTTCCTCGACATCCTGAGACAGCGACAAGCCCGCCGCCGCCGCCGCTGTCCCGTCCAACGAATCTTTCGTATCATGAGCTCCTACAAGATTTGGGTCAAGACTCCTGATGCTCAAGAACATTTCTCGGTTGTACCCCGCACGTTCAAGAACAGATAATTGCATCTTTTGAATGAGGGTCGGGCATAGTCTGACCCGCCCATCTCGCTTCGCTTACGGGTTCCCCTTGGTGCAGGCAAGACCACCTGATTATTGGACGTTCTCGCTCGTCGCAAAGTCATTGGCAAAGACGTGGGACGCATCTATTTCAACAATGAAGCATTGATGAACGACTTTGAGCGCACCACTGGTTCCGAGGTTGACGTTTACCGAAAGCAGCACTCGAGCGAAGATCCCCCTGACATGGACCCGTTAATGCTGGATTGTCCGAAAATCATTTCGGACGCCCTGTTTTGTTTGTTTGAATGCTTGCCAAGTCAGGGCCGACCGCGGGCCACAACACGGCGGGGGATTGGGTGGGCGGGGCGCGACGATCGCGACTCGCGATGGTAAGTCCTACTACTTTCAATATCCGTGTTTTCAGACGGTCACTAATTGCAACTGGCTTTTATGCGGTCTTTGATACCAGGTCGTGAGGTGCCCCGCTTCGGGCACCTCGAGGGGTTTTTTCTGCCGCCTTTTTCCCCTTTTATACCCAAAAAAGATAAAAAATATACAGATAAGCGAAAAGTAAATGCACTTGTGTTTCTCTCGTTATCTGCGGCCAGCAGCAACTAACATTGAATCTCGATTCAGAAAAATTCAGTCCATTGTAATTCGTCTCGTTATCTCCGGCAGGTCCTGACGTTTCATCTTATTGCAGAAAAAAATCAAAAAAAATTATGAAAACAAGAAAATTATAAAGTAAGTATCTTGGTTTTTGAATTTCTCATTCATGTAATGCTCTAACAATGGCTTTCTATTAGAAAAAAGCAAAAGCTAAAAAAGTAAGTTATCTGTCTTTCTGAATTGAGTTTTCCAGCGATTCACTGACAATTGTTTTCCGTTAGACCAAAATTAAAAATGTTGAAACTAAGGGCAGCGTCAGCCAAAATGGCGCGGTTGGGCGGTGGGCACCATCCAGGGATATGAGCCGCGGTCGGTCGCTTTTTTGGTTTCGTTTTCTTACAGGCTGGCCGCTTCCTTCCCCCCGTCCCTCACGGGGCCGGGGTTGTATTTTTTTCTCCATTTTGTATACCCCAAAAAAAGGCGGCAGCCCCTTTTTTGATGTACTTCTTTGGCTCTGGGTAGGAGGGAAAAAACGAGGATCCCGGCAAGGGCTATTGGTGGAAGAGGTCTTTCGGGTCGGTGGCGGGCTGGCGGAGGGGACCCCTCTGAAGCACAGCTAGCCTTGGTACCGGGGACTTTTTTCCTTTTTGTGTGTTCTGCGTGTAAAGAGTGCTCACCTGTTTCTCTTCCCCCGTAGGGCGTGTGTGTTTTATATACTAACTATCGCTGCTTCCATTACTTATTTCACAGCTCCGAGGCAAGGCTTTTCGACTTGGAATGGCGGAACCAGCGAAGTATCTTTTGCATTGTTTCTCGAAGGAACTTGGGCATCATGACTCACTGTCTCTGTTCCATAGGTGTTTTTCAGAGATTGAAGTTAAGTACACCATGGGGAGGGTCCATTCTGGCAGCATACTGACTACATTTTGTTAGGGCAACAGGTCCGTCCGGGGAGCAAACGTAAGTGCACATGAATTGTTCAAACTCGTATATTACGGATTTCACTAACTTCTTAGTATAGGTTGTTTGCTCCCCGAGTCCACTTTCTCGGGTCCCTCTCTTGGGATCTGGGAAAGTGGACCGGGATTTACCGGCGAGGTGGGACCGGTGCTATTATTACTTTTGGTGCGTTTATTTCCCGAATAACTCAAATAACAATAGCTAACCGAGATTTATTTATTTTTTTTCTAGTCGATGAATTGCAGGGGACAAAGGTACGTTGAATGATCCTGTGGAATTTTTGTCATGCATGTATATTTAACTTTTTTGTTTTCTGTTATAGTAACCTCTGGGAAGCATCGAGGTTTCTTTATGGGGCCAGGATGTGATTCCGTACTTGGGGCGCATACCAGTTTATATGGGACGTGAGACGAATCGGAGGCGGGGTCATCCCAAGGGTTACCGAGTCTTCTCTTTTCGTTCGACGAGCTTCCAGCCTTGCAATAGACAGATAGTACGTTGTTCTAGCATGTGGCCTATTGAAATAGTCATTCATGCTCACCAACGCTTTGTGTTGTAGTGTGTATCGGCGGCCAGGTTAAGGCCCCCAATCATATCGGTTCAAGGATGCATTTCGACCTCTGTTGATTCGTAAGACATCCGAGGCCGTACTTGGTCATTTCTTATGGCGGTTGGCGTTCACGTCCCTCGTGGCGGTCTGTCTCGTCGGGTATTCACGGATGTCGTTGCTTGGCAAAACTGGTTGCTCTCCACATATGATGAATTCGTCTACAGTCACAATTTGATATTAAATCATGTTCATTTACGTCATGTGGACGATATTCTGATAATTCTCTTCCTTTATTTTATTCTTTTGTTGATCAATGGCCAACCGCTCCAGACAGCTGTTACCGTTACGGAAGCCCTTCTCGGGTGATTACGCGTCTTATAAGGACTGCCGATAGTCTAGTCAGCGTCATGGTAGACATCCTGTGAGTTTCCCCGTCGAACATGCGATCAAGCAGCCAAACCGAGTGCTTTACGACGTGACAGGTACTGATACCGCAAGCATATCTCAATCTCCGGAAGAAAGGATTACTAACTTGATGACTTTGACTGAATAATTAGTTTGACGAGAGGAAGTGCCGTCAATGATACTATTGCTTAAAATATCGTCCATGGCCAAGCGTTGGTATGTGAATCTTCTGTTTCGGTGCGTTCACTTTTGGCGTAACGCAGCTGTCCGATATAGCGAGCGGCCACTGTAGCGTTACCGGTTTCTTGAAACATCGCTGACTGCGATATATGCCTCTGGTATTCATTTCTGATGACCGTTCGAGCCAGTTATCATATTCAAGAATTACAGGTAAATGTATCAAGTGGTTTTGGAATACGAACTTATTGATAATATTGCAGGAGCTCTCTGGTCGCCCAACGAGCTGTTTCCGAAAAACCGATTTATGGATTCGTTTATAGATAGTGCAGAATATTATTCGAACGGGTATTATATATATTTGAGAGTGGATATGCACGAAAGGTTTATTAGCTGCTTGTAACAAATCATTGTTCAAATGTTGGATCTCTTGGTTTTACCCCGAGAACAAGTGAAGAGAGTGAGAGTTAAATAGTCAACGTGTGTCTTCCGTCAGGGTCGGCGTCAGTCATCACGCCCGTTATCTATGCGCCCTGAATAGCTGGTTGGCTTGGTCAGGTTGTCCGTCGGTTAAAGCTGTATCCTCAAGTGCGGATAGCACTGCACGTTCATAGCAAGAAATTGGATCGAGAACAAGGAATAATGTGTTTTTGATATCACGTCTCTAACGAGGTATCTAGATCAGACCGCAAGAGGGCTACGAGGCAATTTTTCAAGGCTCATCGTCGTGGGATAATGACGACCCAAGGTAAATTGCAATCGACAAGAAGCTGCCAACAAGTGACTTGACTGCTTTTGCATTACTGCAACTGCAACTTTATTTTTTATCTTTGGTCTCCACCGCCGCAATGAGTGGCCAACGTGTTTTGCTGTTATGCAGCAGCGGGCCACGATCCATTACTGTAGCACGACGACGCATCGACCACCACCCTTTCATACTCCTTTCGCAACGACGGTCATTGCGACATTCAACCGTTTGCTTCAAGGAAAACAACAACAAGGACAAGGCTTCATTAGGACGCATAGCGGGTCTCGAAGCTTTGCTGAAAGGCGGCAGTAACAAAAAGATTACCAAAACCAATTGGTCCAGACCAGCCGATTTCACACCTTCGTCTTCTTCACCAAAGAAACAACAGCAGAAGAAGAAGCCTGCGAGAGATCCTGCACCGCCACCACCAGCAGCAGGACAACGTCGTGTACCACCTGCTTCTAGGGACTGGACGAGACCGACTGCAGACGATTTAGCAGCCACGGCAGAGGACATTACAGAGGATGGCCTCGGTCGGCGTGCACCCAAGAAGCTCAGTCATGGCAAGGAGAAACGCCCGATCGACAAGCCGGTTCGCAGTAAAAAGGAAGACGAGGAGCTGGCGGCCAAGTTGAGACAAGAGGAACAGGCTTTGCAACATTTGGCCGAGAAAAAGGCGAAAAAGAAGCAGCAGCAAGAGGAGGCTGTCCAGATGCGCGATGTGTATATACCGCAGGTGATCAATGTGGCCAACTTGGCGCGTGTCCTCGGTGTGCGACTAGGTAAAGTCAATGGAGAAAAAGAAACATAAGCAAGGGGGTTCTAAGGGAATCATCATAGAGAAATTGGTCGAGGCGATGGAAGCGCTTGGGATGGAGAACATTTTGCATGATAAAAGTAAGTCTCTCTCTCTCTCTCTCTCTCTGTGTGTGTGTGTGTGTGTGTGTGTATGTATCTATATATGGGAGCGCGTTTCGTTATAACGACGATCATTTAGTGCTCAATGCGGACGAGTCGAGCTTACTGGCGATGCAGTTGAATATGAATCCGATTGTCGACGGGCGGCAAGGACTTGACCTGTTTCCTCAGTAAGTCCCAAAAGAGATAAAGCGTTGTCTAAGGGAGAGGGGGGTTCTGACGATGTACGACTAGACCGCCCCCAGCGGATCCAAGTAGTTTACCTCCACGACCGCCTGTGGTGACCATCATGGGCCATGTTGATCATGGCAAGACGACGTTGTTGGATACATTGCGCAAGACATCCGTGGCCGCTGGAGAAGCGGGTGGGATTACACAGCATATTGGTGCATTTTCAGGTAATCCCGGTCGTCTTTGTGTGTTTGGTCCAGTGCAACTCATGATACAATGCAGTACAGTTGCCGTCCAAAAAGACCATTACATTCCTCGATACGCCGGGCCACGCCGCGTTTTCAGCGATGCGGGCACGGGGCGCGCAAGTGACGGATATCGTTGTGCTTGTGGTGGCGGCTGACGATGGCGTGATGCCGCAGACCGAAGAAGCGATTCAGCACGCGCAGAGCGCCGGGGTGCCGATCGTGGTGGCGATCAACAAGTGTGACAAACCGGGTGTGGACCCGTCCCGTGTGAAGCAGGACTTGGCACGGTACAATGTGCACCTGGAAGAGATCGGCGGCGACGTGCCTGCGGTGGAGGTCTCCGGGCTGACGGGCCAGAACCTGGACCAGCTCGAGGAGACGATTGTGACGTTATCCGAAGTGCTGGAGCTACGTGCTGAACGCGAGGGGATCAAGGCGGAAGGCGTGGTGATTGAGTCGCAAGTGGAAAAGGGACGCGGGAATGTGGCGACGGTGCTGGTGCGTCGGGGCACGCTCAAACCCGGCGCGACGATCGTGGCAGGACGAACGTGGTGTAAAGTCAGATCGATGACGGATCACCAGGGCAAAGTGGTCAAGGAGGCGCTGCCGGGCACGCCGGTCAAGGTGATTGGGTGGAAGGAAGTGCCGTCGGCAGGGGATGAGATGTTGGAAGCACCGGACGAGGTCAGTGTCTTGAGAGGCCATGGAACGATTTCTGTGTTTTTGCTAAGAGCAAAAGTGGGGTGATAATAGAATACAGCCAAGACTGTGGTGGAAAATCGGATTACGCGATACGAGCGAGAGCTACAACTCAAAGATTTACAAGTGATTAATGACAAGCGGCGGCAGCAACGGGAATTGCTGGAGCAAGAGCGGTTGATAGAGAAAGAGTACAACAAGGAAATGTACATGTATCAGCGCGGACTGATTGATACCCCGCCTGAATCGCTGAAGAAGCGGCTGAGTGCGATCCAAGCAAGTCGGGAGGAGCAGGATGCAAGTAGTGGACAGGACGACGGCCGCCTGGAGTACCGTGTTGTTGTCAAAGGTAAGATATTACCTTCATTATCTGTAGATGAAAAAGTTTACTTAAAACGCGACCAGGCGACGTGAGCGGAACGGTGGAAGCCGTGGTTGACTGCCTGAACGGGCTGCGGAACAAACAGATCAGTGTCAAGGTGGTCGAAAGTGGGGTGGGCAATATTACGGAGGGCGACATTCAGTTGGCGGCGGCATGCGAGGGCCATGTGATTGGATTCAACGTGAAGGCCGACAAGCGGATCCAAGCGGAAGCGAGCAAGCGCGGCGTGCAAGTGCGATCCTATTCTGTGATTTACAAGCTACTCGAGGAAGTGAAAGACCAACTGAGCGACATGTTGCCGCCCGTGATCACGACCCAGGTTGTTGGGGAAGCGTCTATCCTCCAGATCTTTGAGATTGGTGTGAAAGGACGCCAGACGCGGCCTGTGGCGGGCTGTCGTGTGACGAACGGCGCGATTCAGCGCAACAACGATGTCCGGATCGTGCGCGACAAGGAGGTGATCTGGGAAGGCAAACTGGATTCTCTCCGGCAAGTCAAGAAGGATATCACGGAAGCCAAAAAGGGACTTGAATGCGGCATGTCGTTTGAAGGCTTTAATGATTTCCGTGCTGGAGACGTGATTCAGAGCATACAAAAGATAGAAACAAAACAACGCCTGTAGATATATAATTTTTTTAGCAAAAGCACAAGAAAACATGTAGAACGTAAATAGGGCTCATGCTTGGTTTTTATTTTTTTTCTTTGCTTTCAATTTGTTGCCAAGTAATTAATGAAAAAAGATATGGGGATAAAAGAAGAAGTAATAGTAGTAGTAGGTAACTAAGTGAGTCGACGTTGAAAAGCCGTTTTGAAAAAGCCTTTCACGCGTACAACCATCCTGTTTTCTACTGCCCGAAGCTTGTTGTTATTGTTCTTTTTTGTTGTTTTTGATTCATCCGTGCGTGTGGGTGCAACTTGGACCTTCTTCTTTTTATAGAATATTCTTGTGAATAACCTGGACGCACGCGATGACTTTTTGCTTTTAGAAGTATGCTGATGCTCTGCTGCTGTTGATGACGACGATGAATCGGCTTTTTGTTCTTGTTCTGGCGGTGTGGGTGGTTGTGCTGCTGCGGATGATGACGAGGAAGAAGGATTTTGGATGATGATTTGCCGTTGCTGCTGTGGTGGAGGAGTCGCTATGGACGGTAGTTGCAGTGGAGGTGTCGGTGTTGGTAGCTTATTGAGCCAGGGGTGTTCCAGGCATTCTTCAGCCGAGATACGATCTTTGGCGCTTTTGCATAACAGACGACTAATCAAGTTGGCCGCGTCGCTGGATACATAGGATGGCGTGGTGTAACTTCCAGTGCTGATCCGGCGAAACAATCGGGGCATATCTTCACCCTGGAACGGCAGAGTGCCTACCAACATGGCGTATAAAATCACACCACAACTCCACATGTCGACGGGTGGACCCAAGTAAGGAGTGGCAGTGACCATCTCCGGTGCGGCGTAGAATGGACTTCCGCAGTAAGTGCTCAGGACTTGTTCACGGTTACAAAGCTTGCCGAATCCAAAGTCGCAGATTCGTATCCTTTGGTACTTGTCAATAAGCACTATAAACCACCGCCATCATTAAAACAAAAACAGAAACAGAGGAATAAAGGAAGAATAGATAGCAAACGATTACTCACCATTTTCCGGTTTCAAGTCCCTATGTACGATGCCATTCTGTTACAGTGTTTAGTTTCACTTGTCGTATTTGCCAGATTCAACAGACGGACAGACAGACCTTGTGGATATAGCCCACTGCGTCAACGATCTCACGAAACCACCGCCTAGCCGTTGGCTCTTCCAGTTTGTGATTTTCCTTGATTTTCTCAAACAGTTCTCCACCGTCGATGTATTCCATGGCCACATAAATGGCCTCGTCGTCCGAACACACGTCATAAACATCCACTATATTCTTATGCTTCATATGTCTGGAGAACGTTTCGCATATCGCTTGCTCATTGAGGGCGTGTTTCCGCTGATCATTGGTTTTAAACGAAGTCTTGTCAATCACCTTGACTGCAACCTAATAAACCACCCAGTCTATGCCATGAGTTTCTTTGTTACTCCCTTATCCCGGTGTACTCGATCATCACCTGGTTGCCTGTTTCGATGTCCCTTGCAAGGTAAACTTTACCAAAGTTGCCTTTACCAAGTAAACATAGACGCTCATAACGTCCTTCAAAAAGACCAGTGGATTTTCGTGACTTGACCTAGCATGTATGGTTACACCAGATCACGAATCTTTTGAAATTCTTGAAAAACTCACTTCGTCCTGTCGTCGGATCGTCATGCTGGCCGCCATGCAAATGAACAATAGAGGTAAAAGGAAGAAGTAAGGAAGATAAAGAGAGGAACGAGAGATATTGGAAAATGCTTCGGAAACTTTTTTGTCTCGCCTCGTTTGACTTTAGACCGGATTATCATCAAGGAATTTTTCGTGCGCGATAATTTTAATGATGTGTGCTCTTGATACTGTTTCAATGTTTGTTTCTCTTAAAGCTGGTCCCCAAGCTCGGCTAACATCAATGTTAATGCACATCGAGCCGTTTCGTCATCTTCGTCGTCGTCCTCCTCTTCTTCGAAATCGTTGTCTTCTTGTTGATGATGTTGATGTTGTTCCTCTATTTTTTGGTATAGAGCATAGTTGCTGTGCTGTGTGACATTGTTGACATTGTTGTTGTTGTTGCTGTTGGTCTGGGGTTCGATGGATGGCACAGAAAGTGTTGCAGGTTGTAAATCTTCCATTTCATGGTCCGGTATTTCCAACATCATTTGTAATGCCTCTTGGTCCATCTGGGACAACATATGGCGTCAGACAAGGGGTGGTTATGACCAGAATAAAGGAAGAGAGAGACCTTCACTGACTGACCTGTAGTTGAAGCAACTTGGCTTGCCACATGGATTGCATTTGTAAAAGGAACTCTTGGTCCGCCAAAAGTTCCACGTAAAGTCTTCCGCATCGTTCTCTGTACGCATGTACACGTATCATTAACTTCTCACAGTCGCCACTCGAGTTCTGAAAAAAAGGTGTATAAGCTTACGCGGCCTCAGGTATATGATGACGTGCTCGCGGTGAAGGTTTTCGCAGTGCAAACGGCCCTCCGGACGATGAAGCGTGCCCATTCCTGACGAAATTGGGCCGAGAATTACGTGAATAAGAGTCATAATTCGCTCGTGTCGCTAGAGGACGCGGGCCCGTTCCATTGTTGACGTGGTGCTCGGTCGGCTCATGCGATGCTTCCTGTTGATCGGTTGACATGCAATTGTCAAAGGGAAGGAGCAGAAATAACTTGCAAAAATTTCAAGTCCCGGTTTTCAAGCGACAATGCTTATTAGGTTAATGGGGCAAGTCAAGCGTAAAGCTTCAGGGACCACTATCTAAATGTAGAAAACAGCTCTATTTAAAGTAGCTAGAAGACGTTGATCTAACTACATGGTAAAGAGAGCTAGTAAAGGGTTAAGACAGAGCGCGGAATCATGTAATGAAAGAAATCGAACACTGTTGAATAACTTGGAGAAGCTTATAACATAAGGCCCGTTTGTGACGATGATGAACTGTCACAGGCTGCCAAAGATCCTTAATGGCAAACCGGTGGGCTTGCAGATAAAAAGTCCCGGGGCTAATCATTAATAACTTTCTGCGACTGCATGGAAATGCTCCGTGTCTCAGTGAATAGCTTGCTTGCCGCATAAATTAGACGCGCTTACCATTATGGTGCTCGAGATCAATTTTGCGCCGGTCGAAGCCCAGGCTCATGTAAGTCAAGCAAGCTTATTTCTTTTTTAGCGCAGCCGGAGCAGCAGTGGGTTTTTGAGTTCGCTCGGGGAAAAGTAACCATCATCGAGTTTTACAGGACTTCTACGATAGAAAAATTTCCCTACAGCGTAAAATCCAGTTTGCGAGGCAATGTTGCAGAATCCAAGCGGTAATGAAGAGACAGCCATGTCTCTGCTGAGCACCTACATGCTCCAAGGCTGGGTAAAGTTTAAAATGACGGGTAGAAGCGATGGTCTGTCTAAGGGGCATGCAATGGTATACACACAGGTCATGACAGATGAAAAGTGCCGGGTACCTGATTGCATTGTGCCCATGATGCGATCAAAGGATGGGTCCATTCGATTCTGCGTCACACATGATACCCTCCCGACCGGATCGCCCAACCAAGATCACGAGAAGAAGCCAGAAAACAATGAAGCACGTGAAAACGATAATAACCAGGAACCACCGATTCCGAATGATCAACAACAGCAGCAGCAACAGGACGAAGCACGGATTCGACGCGAACAGTCTTCTCGGGCATCACAACTCATTGGGCAAAAACTATTGCAGCGTTGGACGTTATTAAACGAAACCTGCCCCAATCCTACGTGTTATGCGGTAAAGACCAGAGTACAAAGAGAGAGAGATACGGGGTAAAAAACGACTGAGCAGAGAAAAATAGATACCCCTGATGCGTAATCCATCGAAACAAATAGTTTGCGTCATCTGTAACCGTGTCTATCTACCTCTTGAAGAAGAAGATGAACCAGTGCAACCAAAGCGTATCAAGGTAAAACTATTTTCCTTGTTCTTCAAATTACCCGGGTTTTGACACGAAAATTTTATTTTGCAAGACGGACCCAGTACCACCCCCTCAGCAGATACAACCAAAGACTGAATTATCAACACCACGACCCTCATCGACACCGTCATTCCATGCACACGCCTACACGGGTCCAATTACTGAAAAACTCCAGGAACTGACATCACGCGTACAAGCATCCAAAGATCCCATCGAATTGAAACGTCTCTTTGAAAGCATCCAAGCGGGTGCAGCGGCCATTCGTGCGTGTCTCGAAACCGAGGGAGCGTGCCGCCAAACTGGGTTGTAACAATAATAATAAGTTGTTCAATGATATTACCATGGACATGGCCGCGCGCGCGGAGATGCGATCAGGTGATGCCATGTACGAAAAAAAAAAAAAAAAAAAACAAAAAAAAAAAAAAAAAAAAAAAAAAAAAAAAACCGCGAAGGGTTATACAGCTTATGAAGGTTCTGATGAGGGTACTACTACACGATCGTCTTCCATGGAGCGTATTGATCGTTTATTGTTGCTAGCTATGGATCCTGTCCGATTGACGGGTTCACCAGCGAGGTCCTGCGCATGCTGAGTTGCAATTTCTCGGAAATAGGCCTGAGTCTGCGCACCGTTGATATGACTGTCGGCCATCCCTTCAATGGCCAGGCTGTTGGGAATACTGCGAACAAGAGGCCGCTCGTACGAATTAACGGAGCCCACAGAGCGCATACCTTCATCGCTGTACTTATAGCCACCAGCCGCAGAGTTGCTATCATACATATCTGGCTGAGGCATGACTATCTCGCCGTCTTCGTTGTAGTAGCTTTCCAGATAACTTGTAATCCAAGGATGTGACAGAAGCTCAGTGGCTGTAGGGCGCTTCATCGGACTACGAGTAAAGCATTTCTTTAAAAAGTCGATACCGAGTGTTGACAACTGCGACGGATCAGGAAGCGGCGGATGACCCGTGACGACATGATACATGACAGACCATTCGTTCTCCAGCGTACTCCAAGGCCGACGACCCGTCGCCATTTGCACAATGCAGCAAGCAAGTGACCATATATCCATTGAACCCTTTCGACCCGTGTCTCCTCCAGTGATAACTTCTGGTGCCTAATAATGATATCAGTCAGATGAACCATACAAGTGTAGATATGTACAGTCTTTGAAACTTACCATGTACATTGGTGTGCCTGCCAAGCTATTAACATGCATATTCATCGTCGTTCGACCCATCGTCTTTTGTCCCTTTGCAAGGATTTTGGCCGCACCAAAGTCAGATAACTTGAGTTGGCCTTGGTAGTCAATCAAAATGTCTATGGAAAATTTTCTTTAGACACAATGACCGATAGAATGGAAGGAAAACACTTACTGTCTGGTTTAATATCTCGATGAACGATATTGTTTTCGTGCAAATATTGAAGGCCGCATAAAAGCTCGTATGCATATTTTACAATATATACCTCGTCCTCAATTCTGCCTCCATGATCTAAAAGCGCTCCTAAGCTTCCGTTCTCGCAATACTCCATGAAAATGTAGACTTTATCACGGTGCACTTCCTGTAAAACAAGAGAAATGTGAATCTCCTGCCGTGTGTATCGTTGTCATGAGGGCCGCTTACCATGCCGTAATACTGCACAATGTTAGGGTGATTCAGCATTTCCATTACTTTCATTTCTTCTTTGATTGCCTTGTGTAGTGCTGATAAAGAACTAGAATCAGGAAACCGGATTTCCTTGACAGCCATGACAGATGATGTGTCCAAGTTGATAGCCAGATAAACCGATCCAAACGTGCCCGCACCAATGAATCGGCCTTGTTGCCACCGAAATGAAATATTGGATGAAGAAGGTGCCAAGAATACAAGAGACTGATCCTCGGGCTTCTGGTCATCCAGTATTTTACCCACAATCTTCTTCTCTTGCTCTTCCAAGTTCCGCTTCTCCTCTAGCTCATGAATCTTTCGCATCCAGACATCACGAATATACGTGACGCCTCCTGAGGCCGTAACTGTGTCGTCGTTTGATGCTCCAAAGGTTGAACTGGTTGTGATATTGTCCTTATTACCAGACTGTTTATTCGTCATGTAAAAGTTTCGCTTCGCTGTTAATCCTCGTCGCCGTTGCTGCTCCTCTTTCAGTTGCAGCTCGTGTGTCCACCGCGTGCCCAACACATCAAAGTGTGATATCAGCAGGGCGATACACCGTGCAACTTTACTCTGCAACGTGGCGAACTCTGACTCATTCAATGCCAGGATGTTGACACCGCGAGTCATAAGATGACCAAACTCTAGAGCTGCCACTGCCCAGCGGAACGTTTTACGGTCGCTCGGAACACAATCATCAGTGATAAAGCAAATCCAATCAATGGCAAGCCGTACAAGCTTCAAATCCAGTTGCAGACGAACTGCAAGCTCCAAAAATCGCGCGGCTCGCATACCAAAGTCGCTGGCAAAGCTGAAACACTCTTCTACTAACTCCTGACATCCAAGTTCCAGCGTCTGCTTCCGAATAGTGCCCACACTAGAAATAGCCGAGTCTGCGAGCTTAAACACAGTCATCTTGATCTTGTAAAGCTCACGGTTGATTCGAGGTATGTGAGCTCGATGTTCCTGAAGGATCTCAATGCCAGCGTCCTGCACTGCCTTCCAAAAGTGCGCTCTGACAGACTGTAATGCATTGGCGTCGCCCGTTACAAGACGTAGCCGTTTCGGTTTGGTACCGAGAGGGATATATGGAGTCGGTATTTCCACTACATCACCTGTCCAGATGATGTTTTGCCAGGGCGTCAGTATCAACACATAATCCTCGTACTGCTCAACGGTCGACCCCGGTGTCCCTGGTGTCGTAGCAGCGTTCTTTTCGTCAGCAAAACATGTCTTTATGAGTCGCCGTATAGCTTCGTCTCGATTATATAGCGAAGGTGAAGCAATAATGTATATTCGTTCCTCTTCAAATGATCCAGTATACACAAGAAAGTGTCCGCTCGTCACCAAGCAATCAACTAGCTTTTCCATGTTGTTCACATCGACAACATATTCAGCTGCATTCTCAAATTGGCCTGTAAACGATCTGGAAACAAAGAAAGAAGCGTGAATACGGAGAACAAAGCATTTTCGCACACACTTACTTTGCAAACTGTAAAAGCTTTCGGGCGCGCATCCGCATCGTATGGAGTACCTTGGTGTATTTGACTTCGATCCCGCCATCAACGGTTTCCGGTGGCACTTTTAGGCTGGAAATATAGTCTTGCATTACATCGGCGAGAAGCCGATTTGTCAACTGACTGGATGGAACAACGCGTGCTTAGGTGCGAACTAGGTCGACTAACTCAGCTGCTACTTACCAAAACTGACTGGCACATTCTGCATCAGCGCCTTCCACTGCTTGGCACACCGTCCCCTTCAGGAAATCCCATTCCTTGTCCATCACCTCACATTCACGAAGACTGTTTTCGTGCTCCAGATCCAATTTATATGTGATGAGCTTAAAGTAAAACCGCATAGATTCCATAAGCACCAAATCATAGTCTTGGTCGATAAACTCGTCCGCTTTTAGCTGCCATCCGGGTGCAGGATTCGCGAGTTCCTCGTACTGGCGTTTGACGCGGCATGCCAATGCAAGTAGGCCGCGGTAATCTTCCATCATCGCATCAACCATCTGTTTCGGTGGTTCATGCAAGCGGTCCTTGTATTCCAAGCGCAGTTTCAGGGCTTCCTCCACCAAAGACGTTGGGAAAACTGCCAGCCGTCGCAACTGATTAATGAAAGGAGGCAAGTTCATCTCCTCAAAAAGACTGCTGTTTGCGATCATTGTACTTTTTGACTTGACCAGTAGCATGTTCAAAGCCGACAACGTTCGCTTATCAAATGTATCCTGCAATGCAGATTCTTTTAGGATACGTTCCACAAAGGACGGGTCAGTGCGCTGGACTTGCAGGAAAGACGACATGTCCTTCGCGGATTCTGCTGCTACTGCTTGTTGTTCTTCCAGAATGTGGCCTTGCTTGCGTGCGATCTGGAGATCCTCCGAGCCCGTCCAGTCCCGCAAGATTTTGTACTGCATATGTAAGCTGCGCGTAATCGTACACCAGGCATTGAGGGCATCCAGCCTAGCCTGAAATTCGGGTGCGCCATATTTTGGATTGGCGTGAATCATCTCGGCGCGCGTCGAGTACAGCGATTCGATCCGGTCTACACTCTTCAACACTTCTGCGACCTGATCGAGCGCCGTCTCATCACGCTTGTCGTCATCCACGCGGAAAGTCATGACGGCCTGGATCACGTTATCAATGTCACGCCTTCCTTCTTCGAGGTATTTCTGTTCCTGCGCAATCGTTCTCCCGCGCAAAAGCGCCCTCAACGAGATCCAAATTTCTTGTATCGGTTTCTGCTGCTTAAGCCGGTCTGACGTGTACAAACGTTTCTTTTCCGATTTCAGAACTTCTCCCATAAGCACTGACTGCAACATCTGTTGCCATTCCAGACGCTCATGCGTGATCTCGGGCGGGGCAAGCGATTGATTGCGATAGAGCTGATTAAATGCAGTTTCATTCTCTTCATTATTGTCATCGTCTTCATCCCCGTCACTGCCCTCGTCGTCATAGTCGTCCTCTCCCAGATCTTGTCGCGCAAAACTGTGTGGCATGTTGAAAGGCCAAGGCTGTTGTCGTTCTTGATCTTGGTTCATCATGGCGTCTGTTGAATTGAGATGGTTTGGGATTCTGTGCCCTACATCCGCGGTGTTCGATGAAGGCAAAGCGTGTCGATCGTAATGAGCAGGACTATAATTGGCACTGGGGTTAATCGTCGAACAGGATTCCTGGAAACGAATAGGCGTGCTTTGTTCCTCTTGCTCCTCAGTCCACCGTACTCTCCGTACACTCGTCATTTTCAGTCAGTGATGCGAAAGCTAGAGGAAATCCCGGGGGACAGGTGAGGGGCCGTTGCGGCTTGCGCGGGTGTCAAAACAGAGAAGAAAGCAGCAAGTGTCACTGTATGTTCGCCTGCTTCAATCCCTTTTATAACTCGGAGAGCGAAATGCTCTGATTCGACGTTCCCCATTTGTGGCGCACATCAAATACAGACATCCAAGGAAAGCGCATTGGAAGAGAGTAACTGGGCAAGCAGCAAATCTTGTGGTACGTCAAAAAGTAGGCACTTGTATCAGCATGACATTATGCCTGTATTCAAGTTGCTATTCTCGATATTTGACAGCGTAGCCCGACTTGATGTCGTGCTGTTTTCATTTTTCAGCATGCATGAAAACCTAATTTCTAAGCCTTACTCATATCGTATTAAGCACGGACTAGACAAGATAGGTGGAATTACTCTCATGGTCCATGCAGCACTTGTTTGTTATCCTGGTTGTTCAGCGGCTTATATGACATGCTTCGACGGATTAATAAGGATTATAGGTATATTAGCAGTGCTGTGTGCAATGCCTATGTTACATACAATGGTTAAGGAAGAATAGACAATGAAAATGCCTAGCAAAAGAAGAAAAAATTGCCAGTCGTTCCGACTTGACAAGGCAAAGGTATGTGTCTATCAAAGCGCTTCAATTGAACGCTCTCACCAAAGCAGTAATGGATCACTTTTCGCTGTAATGACTCCATAACCAACAAACATTATCATCCAACAAGACATGAGTATATTGATAAAATCATTATATTGCTACAAAGACCCAATTTACACAAAGCAAACTGTGAACATGAGGCAATGCCCCTGTCACATGCTTTCTGTTGACCGTTTATACATCTAGTTCTCAAGGGTGAAGGCGAGACCGAGCTTGTGGGCGTTCTCGTTAAGACGAGTCGTGTCAACCGAAGCACCAAGGTTAACCTTGACACCGGGGCGAAGAGCCTGGGTGTAGCTGTGTGATGAAAAAGATAAGCACTTTAGTATTCGGTGGATAATATCAATCACAAAACTTACGAGAGACCAAGGACACCCGAGTTCGAAATCTTGCCCTTGACGAAAGCAGAGCTGTCCAGCTTAAGCTTGGCACCGACTTCCAGGGCAACAGCGTTGTTGCCAGTAGCGTCCCAAGAGGCCTTACCAGAAGCCTCGAGATCGTCGTTGACGCGGTGGTAGTAAGAGGCAGAGAAGTTGTTCAGGTTGTTGGTGGCGTGAATGGCAACAGCGTATTCAGCAGCAGAGTAACCGAAAGCAGCGTTGTAGCGGCTGATCTGTGGTAAAAGGGGCGCGCGCGCGCACGTTTAGTCCGATATACCCCAAACTCGATCGTTTCTCTTTTTACCTTTCCGTCCAAGACGTTGTACGAGACTTCACCACCGGCAAGGAAACCTTGACGGCCAACGACCGAGTTGACAGTGAAGTGAGTCTGAAGAAAACCAGTCAATAAAAAAGATCTGTATTTATTTAAAGTCAATCAATCGTATCGTTACCTTGAAAACGTCCAAAGTGGCAACAGTGTGGACGTTGGGCTGCTTGTAAGTAGCGTTGATCTTGGCACCGTGCTCGTTAACAGAAGGAAGAAGAGAGGTCAAAAGTTCAAGCTTCAGACCCTCTGTAAACAAAGTGGGGATCAGCATCAGTGGCGCCGCCACCTTTTCCACATGAGAAAAACTTACTGGCCAGGTTGTTCTCGAGCTCGATCTTGCCGTTAAGGTGGTTCGAAGTGGTCCAGGCCTCAGTGAAGGTGATACCCTTGGCCTTGTCGGCGTACTTGGTTTCCAGATCACCGACAATGATGCCAGTCTTGTTGTCTCTCTGGCCATTGACCTTGAAAGTCTAAAAAACAGGGGAACAATGATGGTTTGTTTCCAATGTCGCCAACAATGAGAGCGGGGCCTGCCTTACCACACCGTTAGGAGCGGTGGTCTTGACTTCAAGCTTGACGCCACCAATGGGGTAGTCCTTGGACAAGAGGTCCTTGGCGGCCTTGCCGATGTCATTGAAAGCAACTAACCAGACCTGTGTGTGAGACGCGCGCTCGCTCGCCACGGACGGACAATAAGACTTACCAGGAACAGACATTCTGGCACAAAAAGAGAAGCACAGATAGAGTAAGAATAATAATGGGAGTGCCTGAATACAAGTGGGAAAAATACCTGTATTTACGCAGCTAGAAACAAGGAAAAAAGAGGCGCTATTTTGTCAGCAGGGCCCTTGTTCAGGTCTGAGATGGGGGATCGGAGATTCAAAGGCAAAAGTTTTTTGCACTGGGGTCAGCCCGTCGCGTTGCTGGGATCATCCACGCCATTTTCCCCAAAAATAACGCCTCCTTTTGTCTGTTCCTCTGACGTCGTGAAAAAAAAGTAAAACTCTACGAAACACTCCGCTAAGGTCATGTTTAGCAGATCACTGAATAGGAACGCGATTCATCGGCAGAGGATTATGCTTATCTTGTGACGCAAGGGTATTTTACTTTTTACGAATAAAATTCCCAAAGGTTAAGTTATTCGTAAACTTTTACACACTATATTTGCATACGCAATCCTGAACTACAGTTTCTTTTGACGTAAACGATACGGAGAGTATGCAAGCTAAAGCAGCCAGGAAAGAGCTAGTGTGCCCTTCGATGACGTAGTACGTAAGGTTCACTTGATACAAGGGATCAGAGTTTCGTGTATCAGAACAGACCATACAAGGTTGTGAATTGATAGCAAACGGCATGTTTTGCATTGTATGTCGAACACAGTATCGCAAAGTGTTGATAGCGAGCTCTCGTTTCTCGACGTAAGCCTTTCCTGATTTGTGCTTCGAGAAACCACATCGAGATTGATATGGACAAAACCAACAGCAAAGGTATTATTATCAAGTTGACAAAAGAAACAAAAAATGACGAAATGCAGGTTTATATTGAACCAACAAATGTGTTAAGGGGGGTATTGCTTGTGCCTTTTAGTATTCGACTTCTTCCTCAATCTCGGAATCGCCAAGCGAGTCGGACCCGACTTCTTCGTAATCCTTCTCGAGCGCAGCCAGGTCTTCACGGGCCTCCGAGAACTCGCCTTCCTCCATACCCTCGCCGACGTACCAGTGCACAAACGCGCGCTTGGCATACATCAGGTCGAACTTGTGGTCCAAGCGAGCCCACGCCTCGGCAATCGCAGTCGTGTTGCTCAACATGCAGATAGCGCGCTGGACTTCTGCCAGGTCGCCGCCCGGAACAACCGTCGGCCGCTGGTGGTTGATACCGACCTTGAATCCCGTGGGACACCAGTCCACAAACTGGATCGTACGCTTGGTCTTGATGGTCGCAATCGCCGCATTCGTATCCTTCGGAACCACGTCACCGCGGTAAAGCAGGCAGCACGCCATGTACTTGCCGTGACGAGGATCGCACTTGACCATCTGGTTGTTGGGCTCGAAGCATGAGGTCGTGATTTCAGGCACCGACATTTGCTCATGGTAAGCCTTTGCGGCAGAGATGATTGGCGCATAGGTCACAAGCGGGAAATGGATACGCGGATAAGGCACCAGGTTGGTCTGGAATTCGTTAAGGTCCACGTTCAGCGAACCGTCGAATCGAAGCGAGGCCGTGATCGACGACACCACTTGGGCAATCAAACGGTTCAGGTTGACGTACGTAGGACGCTCAATGTCAAGGTTGCGCCGGCAAATGTCATAGATGGCTTCGTTGTCCACCATAAAGGCACAGTCAGAATGCTCCAGCGTGGTATGCGTAGTCAGAATCGAGTTGTACGGCTCGACGACCGCAGTCGAGACCTGTGGAGCCGGATACACCGAGAACTCCAGCTTGGACTTCTTGCCGTAGTCGACCGAGAGACGTTCCATCAACAGCGCACCAAACCCTGACCCGGTGCCGCCTCCAAAGGAGTGGAACACCAAGAAACCCTGCAGACCATGGCAGTTGTCCGCAAGCTTGCGGATTCTGTCCAGGACCGAGTCCACAAGCTCCTTGCCAACGGTATAGTGGCCACGAGCATAGTTGTTGGCGGCATCTTCCTTGCCCGTAATCAATTGCTCTATATAGAGTTAGCGCATCCCGCTTGCATGGTAGGAGTCTTTTTTTTACGCACCAGGATGGAACAGTTGACGGTAAGTGCCCGTACGCACCTCGTCTACGACGGTGGGCTCCAAGTCGGCAAACACCGTACGAGGTACATGCTTCCCGGAACTTGTCTCGCTAAAGAACGTCTCGAACGAATGGTCCGTAAGGTCTTGTCCTTCGGGGATGCGTCCATCAGGCTGGATCCCGTGCTCCAGACAGTACTAAACCATAACAGTCAAAGTTAGTCCCGTCCATTTCACTGTCAGACAAGCACGTCCAAAACTTACAAGCTCCCAGCAAGCATTGCCAATCTGAATACCGGCCTATAGAGAACCAAACATACAAGAAATGCAGCCGTTTCATTTGCTTAGCTCTTCCGCTTCAACTTGGAAACACACAATGCGCTGAAGAAAAGTTGCTGTATACTTTCTATGGAAGGGAATACTGGAAGGCAAGAATTACTGTACCTGACCGACGTGGATGCTGATGATTTCTCTCATGATGTATGTTTTGGTGGTGATTGAATGTTCAAGTTAGGGTGAACGTTAGAGAAAAGAAGAAGAAAAAGAAGATATGACAGCTGAGACACCGCGCTTTTATAGCTTTCGCAAACCGGTGACGACATTCCAAATTTTCTGCAAGAGATCTTCCGTGTGATTTGCAGAAAAAAAAAGTTGGTGCCTCACGGGGCACACATGCAAAAGGAGGCAACGGGATCCTGGCCGTGACACAGGTTCATATGTTAAGTCGGAACCTTTATGATTGACACTACCTATGAAGCTTGGTACACGTATGATATGCTTTACAATGAAAAAGTCTATGCCATGAGGTCTACACCGACACTTCTGAGCGCATTCACAGCCCAGATTGGGTATTTGCTTTTATCGCCAAAGTATCCAGCAAAGAACTGCTTGATCCATGCTGGAAATTCATCCCTCTGTATCGCTGCCTGCATCTTGCGCATAAGGCGGAGCTGAAATGCAACGTTATGAACAGAGACAAGATGGCATCCAACCGTGTCTCTTGTCGTCACTAGATGCACATACGATCTGGTATAGTTTTGGCAAGTCGGACAATCGCATCCCTCCTCAATCGGCCCAAAATCGTCTGCATATCTTCCAGATTTAAGATTCAAGATACCCTTCATCGTCAAAGCATTGCCAAACCGCTTTTTTTCCCGTCGGAAAATCAGCGTTTCTGTCTGTAAGGGATGTATATATAGCTATACACTTACCGCAGTCCGAGTAGGGTACACACAGTCAAACATGTCCACACCTAGCGCGACGCAGACCACGAGGTCTTCTGCATAACTGTTACACAATGCGTCAATGACAGTCTGTCATCTTGTTTTCTCAGTTCAGCGCCTTACCCCACACCCATACAGTAGATAGGCTTATGTTTTGGTAACAAGTCCGTACACAGAGTAACGCTGTTGATACCCTTATTAGTCTTGACCCAATTTCTTGCATTGTATATACTGCTTACATTTGCCAGAAAACGTCTTTCTCTTCGCCACCGCTGAGACCGCCAACGGCATATCCTGGCGTGTCCCGCTTGACCATTTCTTCTACGCACTTGCGACGCAACTCCTTATCCAAACCGCCTTGCACAATGGCAAATAAGTTCTGACGATCCGGGTTCTTGTGAGCAGCAATACATCGATCGAGCCACCGAATGGATCGCCACATGGCCTCTTCAACGCGCGGACCGGTCGTCAAGGACGAAATGACATCATCCAGCTGCATAATGATATCGGCTCCAATCGAGTTTTGCAGATCGATCGAGTGCTCTGGCGTCAGCATCATTAAGGACCCGTCGTGTGGAGATGCAAACTGTACACCTTCCTATAGATCGATCTGTCAGACGATGACGAGTTTTATTATTATAGGTGGGCGCTGCTAACCTCTGTGATCTTGGCAAGCTTCAAGAGTGACACCATCTGGAACCCTCCACTGTCCTAGGCGTAAAAACCTCCCGTTAGTCTTAGTCTATATGGATATCACAACAAAGTAAAGCGAGACGTGCTGTGAGCAAATTGCGATTCCACTTTTGAAACCGGTGTGCGCCACCAACAAGATCAAGTGTCTCTTGTCCGGGTTTCAAGCCCTACATCACACGCAATCAGTGAGCTCTCCCCTCAGGTTGGCAACACGCCAATCAGTAGGCCTACCAAATGGTACGTATTGTTCAACATGATCTGGCAGTTGAGATCTTCGAGCTGCTTCGGTGTTAGTCCCTTCAGCGTGCCTTGGGTACCGACAGGCATAAACACGGGTGTGTTCACCGGACCATGCGGAAGAGTCAAGATCGACGCTCTCGCTTTAGTAGTAGAACATCGTGCAAGGATTTCGAATTTCAGGGCACTTTTCATTGACGCCGAAGGCAACGAATTAGTTCCTCAGAGATCACCTATACTTTCTTCCCGACAAGCTGGTTCTGAATCTTTTTTTCCCACAATGCCAACCATTCAGATCGCTTACCAACGATGGTGCGTTTCCGCCGACCGCCCATAAACGAGGCTTACTCAGTATCACTGGATCGATTCGTTCCTACTTCGAGTCATAGGCATCAGTGGATCAGAGTAACCTGGAAGTCGTGCAAACAGCAAGACAGAGTAAAGGTTCCTCGATCAAGAGTTACCAAGTATGGTCTAGTCATTTCATAGAGGCTTTGAAGCATGCCAAAGCCAATAATGCGCGATTGTCATGCGTGCCTTGATTAGCTTTTCTCGCTACATAATCTTCAGCGCCTCGCTGGTACCCTTGGGTTGCATCGGGCGTGTACCCTGAGCTGCAGAAAATGTACGAATATTACGGCAGCCTTTGCACCGTGTGGTACTGCTGCAAGTAAAAGTCATTGAGCTTAGTCTAATACAGTACCCGCGCGATATATCGATATTTGATAAATCGATATTTTCGATATACATATCGACCTCTCCAATCACGGATTTCCTTTTTCGAGGCATATGTCCACTTGATATAACGATATTATTGATATAACGACCGATTTTTTTTTTCGTCACGGGCCCTATCAATATATCGCGCGGGCACAGTAGACTGCTTCGCAACCAGAAGCAGCACAGTCTCAGCAAATATCTTCCAGGTCGCTGAATGCGACATATCTAGATAGAAATTGTCAAGTCTTTGCTTTCGGAATCGCACCTGTTGCTTCTGCAACTGTTGGACCTGCTGATACGTCCCTTATACGACGCGAAATATTGTTTCGATGAGAACGGTTTTTTCCTGGGTTCAGTACTTGTGCTCCGAATAACAAGCAGGAAACCGCGATAACAAATTGGACATAGTAAATTCACGAGAAGGAAGGATAAAGTGAAAGAAGGACCCTGTTCCGTTTATTCCGGGTAGTGAGTTCCTCTTCAAACGATAACTAGAATCGAAGATGAATTGCTTAAAACAAATCGAGCTCCCAAGCTTAATTACAATTGGAACACTCAATAATGAGGATTAGACTACTTGAGACCCCTTCAGAGGTCAACCTTCACTTACTATCTTGCTTCAAGACATGGCATCCAATGTAAACCTTCGGCACGTCAATGCTAATCAACCCGGGTGTCTTCTGTGAGCCAAGCCCGACTTTTAAAAAAAGTCCAGATAGACCAACCCGCTTATTGTTCGTTAGCTCAATTCAGATTTATGCGCTTTTTTTCAGGCGGAAAAAACTTCGTTACAAGCAAAAAAGGCGAGGTGCCAAAAAAAGAGAGTGGATCGTCACGTGTCTGCGTGCACAAGCACCATTTTTGTAACTCTGAGGGCGGAAACAACGTAATGGTCTCTCTTTTTTCTCTTTCCACCTCCTTTTCAGAAGATTGATTTCTAAGTGCCCCCCGTAAAACGCAATGTCCGTCCATCTCGAGCCCGCGTCCCAGCTTACCTTTCGGAGTAAGGATAGCCATGACAGGTTTGGCGACGAGCATGACTTAAGCCGTTTCTTTTGGGGGCAGGGCCACTGACGCAGGTCACCAAGGAGCTATTGCTGGTGACCAATCCGGGCAATGATCCTGTCATGTTCAAAGTCAAGACCACAGCTCCGAAGCAATACTGTGTGCGACCGAACGCAGGACGTGTTGAGCCGAACTCGCAGGTGGAAGTCCAAAGTAAAATAGGAGGATGCGTGCCAGTGATATAAACAGATAGATAACAAGCGCCCTTGTTTTTCTCTTACCTTTTAGTCATTCTGCAACCATTTAAAGAAGAGCCACCAGCCGACTTTAAGTGCAAGGACAAGTTTCTCGTGCAGACTGCTGTCATCAAACCAGGTTACGAAGCTTTGCCCGTGGCAGAAATGGTATACAACAAGAAGGTGATTGCCAGCAATTTGATATGACTTATCGTAAAAACCGTTAGTGGGCGCGTGTCGAAGCAGAGGACAAGGCGGGCATTTTCCAGCAAAAGATAAAGTGCGTTTATTTGCCACCAGAAGAAGATCCATATCTATCAAACTCCCAGCATGTGGAATCCGTGCATCCTCAGGCAACTCAGGTAAAAAGTGAAACATTAATGCGACAAAGGGCAGCTTACTTAATCAGCCATTTTGCAGCCTGTCCCACAGCCTGAGCGTGTTAATGAAACACTCGTGGCTGCACCCCCTGTAGCTCCACCAACAACGTTGCCGCCTCCTCCGCCTCTAGTCGCAGAGCCAGTCGAACCCGCTCCATCAAAGCCATCTTTGGAGACGCGTGTTGAACCAGCTGCATCTGTGCAAGAGCCCTCTGTGACTGAGGCACCGAAAGAGCGGTCTATGCCCAGCGTTGCACCTGAAACAACTACGACGATGACGGCAACAACAACAACAACAACCACGACGGTGGCTCCTGAAAAGCCCGAGGAAGAGGATGCGGAGAATAAGCAGCTTCGAGAGGATCTACAGGCAGCGCGTCAATTGATAGAGAAGTTGCAATTTGAAGTGGCAAAGCTGCAGAAAGAGGTCGAGGCAGGCGCTAAACCAAAGCATAAACTGGCTCCAACAGTGCAGCCTCAAGATGCAGTTCACCAGCACTTGGCCATGTTGGAAAAGCCTCATCCAACAGAAGGATATCCTCCACATGTTGTCTTGGCGGTGGCATCCCTAGTATTCATCTTTACGTACCTATTCTTTTAAGTATGAAAAACACTCTCCTTACAAGTTGCATCCTATCAAGCGTAAAAAGAGATTAATGCATTATTTACTCGAAGCACTATAAGGCAATATACTGGATATTATGATCAGTCCGAGCGACTTGGGATATTACAAAAAGGACGTGTGATTAAAAGAGATGTTTGCAACGACGGTATATTTACACATGGTACATGTTGTATAAAATGAAGAGGGTATATCTACAGAATTGAGAATGTTTTATCAATGACTCCACCACCGAGACACCAGTCACCATCATAGACGACCACTTGCTGACCAGCAGCCATGGCACGTACAGGTTCCAGAAACCGAAGTTTGTAACCGTCTTGCGTTTTGGACAGGACTGCCTTTTTCGGTCGCATACGGTATCTCACCTGAGCATCCACGAGTTTCTCTTGATGGGATTCGATGGGCGGGCTCCCCTGGATCCAGATCCAGTTGCGGGCGGTGCAGCCAGAGTGAAACAGGGCTGGATGGTGCCAACCGGGCACACAGACGAGGGTGTTATCACTCAAGCGTTTGTCAGCGACGAACCATTTATCGGACCGATAAGCGATACCGGACGCCTGACCGATGGTATAGGCGAAGAGGCCACGATGCTGGCCAATGACGGCTCCGTCTTGGAGGTTAATCGCCGGACCTGGCGGCAGATCAATGTACTCTGCCAGAAAGTCTGCGAAGCGCCGTCGCTTGCCGACAAAGCAGATGCCCATGCTCTCGGGCTTGCGGGCCACGTGGTGCAATCCCAGCTGATCCGCGATCGCCTTCACTTGACGCTTGGATTCAAACTGGCCGAGCGGGAAAATCGTCCGTCTCAGCGCCTCTGCGCTGACCGTCGAGAGGTAGTACGATTGATCCTTGTCGCGATCCAGTCCGCGGAGCAAGCATCCGTCGTCGCTGCGCCGGCAGTAGTGGCCCGTCGCCAGCCACGCATCCAGAGGCACACGCTTCAACAGATGGCCAAACTTGATGTGTCGATTGCACGCAACGTCCGGATTCGGCGTCAGGCCCGCGGCATAATCATCCAGGGTCTGCTGGAACACATCGGTCCAGTACTCTTTCACGAAATCCACCGATTCGCACGTTATCCCCAAATGCTCGCACACGCGCTGCACGTCTTCCCAGTCCTCGGTGCTCGTGCACACCCCGCGCTCATCGTAGGCATCCCAGTTGCGCATGTAGATCCCGTGCACGCTGTAGCCTTGCTGCTTGAGCAATGCAGCTGAAACACTCGAGTCGACGCCGCCCGACATGGCGACAATGACACGATCGCCCGGCCGGGGACCCGTATGGTAACATTGGCGGAGAAGTAGTGGTAGTAGTCGTCGTCCAGCAGCAGTAATAATAATATTGCTTTTACAGAACAACATCAAGGGGGGGCGGTTCGGTTCCACTCAGCCACCCAACACAAAGGGGGGATCGGTTGTTCAAAAAAAAAAAGAGGACTTGCTGCTAACTCGGGAACAGCCCAGCGAGAAAACTTTGTTATACGCACAACAATTAGAAGGATATCGAATACGGTTATATCGCTCGATCTCTCCGTAAACGTATCATACGGGGAGTGGTACCTACTTTATTGGCTGGTTGTACGTAATCCGGAACACAGCAGGCTGGGTTTTCCGGTTTCAGGACCCTTTCTTGTTTCGCTCATTGTGTTTTTGGATCTCGAGACAAGACATCCAAGTGTTGGTAACGAGAGAAAAGTTCCCTAAAGGCACATGGGACATCGTAGAGTTTTATGAGATCCCGGCGATGATCAAACAAGGTATTTTCCATTGTACCTGTGAAACAAACACCGAATTTTGAGGTTACCCATTAGCATTAATATAACCAGAAACGGATGCAGCGTGACTTGTAAGGCCTAATTGGCTCTCGGTTAGCGAAGGCCGATCTTGGGATTGACAGGAAAAAAAAATGTCTGATGACAGAATGGGAAAAGGCCCGCCAGGAAGGAAAAATCGTAAAGTTTCAAATCTTGTTGCATGCCGTCGTATATAAAGGATAACCCGCCTTCTTCTTTTTCTTTCTCTTTCCTTTATCTCTCTTCTTATAATTTAATTAACTTTAATGATGCCCTTTCGACACGGCCTTGCCACGCCAGAGCGATCTGTTCCCTCTAGTCCGACGCTTTCGCCTGCCGTTGTATCACATACGACTGCGACCACACGCCATCTACACTCGAACGACGACGTTCTGACGGTGGATATCAGCGAGCTCACCCGATTGCTACAGAAAGCAGCCTCTTCTCGATCAACACGGGCTTTCCACATGTCTAAACCGCCATCACCCGCTGCCTCTGCTACCTCATCCACTTCTTCTTCAGCTTCTACTTGTAATACCGCCCCATCCACTACCTACCCGTCCTCCCAATTGGCTCCCCAATTCGTATTCAGAAAGCCAGAATACAACCAGGAATACCATCGGACACATTTTCACCGGCCTGCGTTGGAGCGAAAAGATGCGTTCCTGGGCTGGTACGATCTGCGTCGATTCTTTGCGCCCACTGAACCCAACAACAACAACAGCAATGATACCTTTGGAAACCAGTTCCGCCAAGACATCGAGGGGCGATACGGCAAATGGGGTAAGCAAAAAAAAAAAGCCGCGCGTCATTTTGAGGCATATTTGCCAATAGGGCCCAATTTTAATCATCCTCATGAATAATAATATGTAGGCCGGTACATTGGCAAAGGAGCCGGAGGATCTGTTCGACTCATCCAGCGAGCGAGTGACCAAAAGACATTTGCCGTCAAGCAGTTCCGGAAACGGCTTCCGCACGAAACCGAAAAGGACTATATCAAGAAGGTGACCAACGAATTCTGCATTGGTTCGGCACTTCATCACCCGAACGTGATTGAGACCCTGGACCTGATCCAGGAAGACTGCCATTTTTACGAAATCATGGAATACTGCCCCAACGATCTGTTTAACGTGGTCATGAGCGGTATGATGTCCCGCGAGGAAATCGCTTGCTGCTGGCGGCAGCTCCTTGAGGGCCTCGATTACCTGCACAGCATGGGTATCGCCCATCGCGACCTCAAGCTCGATAACCTCGTCCTCGATCGTATGGGCATGCTCAAGATCATTGACTTTGGCTGCTCGTGCGTCTTCAAGTACCCCTTTGACAAGAACATCGTACAGTCTAAAGGTGACTCGACATGTCACTCCTGTGTGTGTGATATCTTGTTATTTACAAGTATGTTTTATACAGGCATCTATGGTTCAGATCCTTATATCGCACCAGAACAGTACACACAGCCAACCTACGACCCTCGCCAATCCGATGTCTGGTCATGCGCCATCATCTTTATCTGTATGACCATTCGACGGTTTCCATGGCGTGTGCCGCGCTCCTTCGATCCCTCCTTTCGCGCCTTCGCAACCAACCACAACCAGCAACAGTTCAAACTCCTGAAACTCTTGCCGCGCGAATCAAGACCCATTCTGTCGCAGATGCTCGAGCTCGATCCGCAGCGCCGTGCAACCCTCAAGACCGTCTTGGCAGACAGCTGGGTCGCAAACATTGACGTCTGCACCGTTCAGGAACCAGGCGCCCATCACGTCCACCACGTTCACCAGGACTCCATCTCCATCGACCGTGGTAATCTGGTTGCCATGACTTCAGAGCCACCTGGTGTCGTCGCAGAAAAAGAAAAACGAAGACGTCAACAACTCTCTTGATAAAGCTAATACCGTCTGCGTCTGGATATACCCTTGTACCATAATTATTTAATCTGTACACTTGTCCATTTTGATACAAACCAGCTCGCATTCTCACCCCAAAAGAAAGGAATAAAATACAATGGGATGTTGTCTTAATAACTTTTCGTTTCTTTTTTCCTTTTTCTTTCCATGGCAACACTCGATACAGCCTATCATGTACCTACTTTGACCGGTCTTTGCACAACCGTTGGCATCGCTTGCGGACTCTCCGTCTGTTGTCTAGTGGGATTCGAAATCTTGAGGAACCAAACGTGGGCCCGAAACCTGTACGCGCCACGTCACTATGCCAGTAAGCGCGCCACGCAGTACACTGCCCTTCAACAGAAACCAAGCAAGACTGACACAAAACGAAAGGACAGCTGCGCCAGCCGTTTGGTTGGCTCAAGGGAACCATCGGCTTGGATGAAGCATATCTCTGCGAACACGTGGGTTTGGACGCAGCCATGTACCTGCGCTTTCTACGCACCGCAGCTCAGTTCCTAACCTGTCAAAGCGTCCTTGCCTGTCCGATCCTGCTGACGGCGCACTATTATTCCTTGACCCACGCATCACAGGACGACGATCTCCTCTACCGGCTATCCATCGACCACGTCCCTTATCGATCGCCCGTGTGCTGGGTGCACGTCGTACTGACCTATCTCGTGTCGCTCGACTGGCTCTGGCTTCTGCACAGGAACCATCAGCGGCACCGCTTGCTTGTCCAACGCTACGGCACGCCCTTATCCACTGTCCTTGTTCGAAACATACCACCGTCGTGGCGCAACGCTCAGGTCCTGCGCCAGCTCTTTTCATCGGACTACGGTCCGGTCGACACCGTCTCACTCGTGCTGGCCAGTTATACCCGGCTCGCCTCGCTCTGGAAAGAACGCGAACAGCTCCTCGACCAGCTGGAATACAACAACGTCGCGCCCTTCTTGTACGAAAAGATCCAGCGCTTGAATCAGCAAATCTATGAAGCGCGAGCGTCCAGTGAGCCGACGGGAACAGCTTTCGTTACCTTCAAGACAGCCGAAGCGGCCGGTATCTGCTGCAAGTCGGGCTTCGTTGACGCACAAATGGCGCCGGAGCCCAGTGATCTTTACTGGCCAGGGTTGCTTCGACGCAGAGGATGGTCGAGACGGTGGATCGTGTCTTTGTCGGTCTGGTCAGTTTCCCCACAAATGATCCCTGCCCGTCCTCGAGGCATTTCTTGCTCAACGAAAAAAGATATTCTAGGTCCTTGACGATCTTTTGGCTGTTTCCTGTTATTTGCGTACTGAATTGGCTGTCGATTCCATCCTTGTCGCGGCGTTCCAAGTTTCTGCGCCACTTGTTGGACACGTCCGAGATGGCTCGGTCGTTTGTGCAAAACCTAATGCCGACGCTCCTCGTTGTTCTCTTTATGAGTCTCGCACCGTGGATGTTACTCGGTAAGCCTGGAACCAATGAACGGTGAGACCACACATAGGTTTGTAATAAACCTTGATGCGTAGCGCTATCAAAGCAACAAGACTATCTATCGTACTCGCAACTGCAAGATCAAGTCCTCAAGCGGTACTATCGATTCGCGATATTCAACATCCTCATCGTCTTTTTGCTGGGCTCCACCTTTTTGACAACCCTGTTGAACGTCCTGCACAAGCCAAGCTCTGTCTTTCGCCTCTTGGCAACCTTTTTGCCGCAAGGCGCCAGCTTCTTCCTCAACTACATCGTCTTTAACACCTCGTCGCATGCCATGGAGCTGCTCCAGCTCGGATCTCAACTGTTTGGTCACTGCGCCGCGGTGATGCTCTGTAGGACACCGCGTCAGCGGGAGCGCCGCACGCGGCCATGGACGTTCCCTTACTACTACTACTACCCGAACCATATCCTCATCTTTGTCATCGCCCTGACGTATTCCATGATTCAACCGCTGGTGCTGCCGGCCGCCGCGGTCTACTTTGGGCTGGCGGTCGTGTGTTTCAAGCATCAGCTGGCGTGCTGTTACGTTGGCCAGCGGGACGGGACGACGTACTACCGCCGCATGGAAGGCTACACGTCGGATGGTCTGCTCATTCTGCAGCTGACCGTGATGGGCCTCTTGAGCTTCAAGGGACTCTTGACAGCCGCGGCCGCGGTCCTGCCGCTTGTGCCCATCACGCTATGGATCAAGATACGTCTCGCTTCCAAGCCGCTGCCGGACCTGAAACGAGGATCTGACTATGCATACCCTCTGCTGCTTCAACCGCTCAGCCTAGCAGGTCCCGATCCCCATTGGCTGCCGTAGGGCTCCACGAAAGAAACCTTATTACGCAACACTCGCTTTCCCTTTTTCTTTTCTTTCTCTAACTTTTCTGTTCTTTTCATTGGCAATCTCATGGAGAAATTTAAAGAGGTAAAAAATAAACTGTAACAGAGTTTGAAAGAGAGAGTCTGACCATTGTGTATGTGTGTCAGAAACTTCAATCGCTTCGTTCTGAGGCAGAATCGGCATCGGCCAAAGCAGATGAGCTTGCTCAACGGGTCAAAGAACTGGAATCGGAAAACTACTGGAAGAACCATGAATTGTCCTCGGTGAAAACACGCGTCAAGACCCTAGAAGAGCGACTCGAAAAGACAGAAAGCCAGCTGCAAGAGACTTCGGCAAAGTGAGTACAGCAGATGTGTAAGTTTATGCGTGGCCCGCATCGTTTTTGAAACACAGGCTACAATCAGGTTCAACGAGTCGGACCTCAAGGCAGAAGAGGCGGAACGTAAAGTCCAGCAGCTGGAAGAAGCGATATCGAAAAAGGAACAAGAGCATGAAGAATTGATGGAGAAATACAAAGTCCAGAAGGCGGAACTCGACGAACTGACGCGTCAATTTGACGAAATGTGAACCCAGCCAGCTTGTTTACTACAAATCTGCACAAGGAAAAGGCAGATTTTGCATAAAGAACATATAAAATTTGAAGGAAGTTGGAATGGCAATTTGCAGAAAATTGGAATGGTAATTGACGCCATGGAGCAACTTCTGTTAGCGCCGTTGTTACTCCTCATAGACTTTCATCGTTCTTACTTGTAGGCCCCACAAAGGGGCCAACCCTGGGGTCATTCGTCAGCGTTCAATTTTTTCCCACTATCCCTCCCCGGCCGTATTATTCGTCCCGCGGTCGGGCCTCCCTCCACACCCCACGAACGGGGACCCGGAATGAAGAGGAGGAAAACATAAAGACACCATGCCTTAGTCAGAAAACAGAGTCATTTGACAGGATAATGAAGAACTTACCATTAAGAAATCTTTAACGTGAACTCACTACATTTGCCCGTACTGTATCATGCCACCACCCTATGTATTATCTTGCCATGCCTTTCATTTTACACATTTGCAGGAGGTAGATGTCTGCAATGGGTGAGATGGGCAGCCGAAGGCGCGGAAGTTTCGTCGTTCCCAGCAGATATTGTATCGAAGATACATGATGGTCTACAGCGCGCAGTAGCTGGATAATATAGACCTTGCAGGAGCTTGACTTTGACTTGATGCCTTTCAACTTTTTGACTTTGAAGAATGCAGAAAAGGAATTGTGCTCTGCGCACACGCTTGTGTTTATGCCTCATATCGGTTGGTGGCGTGATATCATCTGATCAGAATTGTATGAGCTATGACAATTCGTCTGACGTAAAGCATAATGATCATGCTCTTAGTGAGACAATAAGACGTATCATGACGTACGCCGAACGATGGGGATTGCATTCTTCAATGATCGGCTCCTGGAGCCTCCAAAATTGCGAGTCGTTGATTCTATTAGGAAGCCATGCCACGCCATCCCTACTCATCCTAAATCCTCCAAACAAAACGAATCCGGACCAGCTTTTATACGCGAAGTGCCCGTTACAGACGTCAGAGTGAGCAAATATCCATCATCAAGCGTGGATGTAACCAACGAGTGGTTCGCAGTCGCAGCTTGTACGGTACAAGATATACATCTATAAGTTTCTGAATTCTAGGCAGAAGCCTCTCCTGACATTATGCAAATGTATAAAGACTTGGGGGCAAAATATGTGTCGCTTACAGCGTCAAAAAGAATACGAATGATGCACATTGCGAGGAAAAAGCCA
>JSYX01000356.1:0-36166 GCA_000787465.1 Thermomucor indicae-seudaticae
AGATATGCATAAGCTTGGAACGTGGTGCGTAACGGGATTGACCACAGTAACACAATTGACACTCAGAAGACAGAATTGAGTGATGGTCCAGGGACCAGGTAACCGTTTCCCAAACTAGTGATGAGAAGAAGTCAAGATACGGCGAAACACGATCCAGAGCGTTTTGTAGTGCCTCTTCCTGGTCGGTAATGAAAAGTAGGGGTGGCAATGGACCAGCTCAGATCAGATTGAGTTTGAGTGTGGAAATATCTGATCTGGCGGTAAGGGCAAAATATCTGATCTGATCTGGTACCAGATCAGATTGTATCTGACCAGATTTGATCTGAGTAAATCGTAGCTTGTAGGCTCGAAGGGGTCTTCCCTTAACATACACTTTGTAATGGCTCAGGCCTCAGGGCACGGTACTTACGATGGAGATCGTGTAGCAAGACCGAAATCACAGCCGTATGGTTAAATGAGCAACACTTGAGGACGTTCGGATAGCGGACATTCGTCTTTTATAAAGTTTGTATGCAGAGAAACAATAAATGGTACGCATCTTTCCCATACGTAAACGTCTATCTGTGGTATTATAGGCTCTATCCTAATTGGTGCCCGTCTGAAACATCTATCGACGGCAGATACTTGTCCCGCGCATTGCGTCTGTAGCGCCGCTACACTCTTTAAGATGGTATGCTCGAGATCAATGTCATGTTCGACTCATCGCTGAAGTATGAAGCTAAATAAAAGCCTAAGGCGATACTTGATCATCAATAGACTTTGTACGTTTCGCGTTATTATGCTTGCAAGGTATACGAGAACAGCATATTACCAATCACAGCTGGTCATCAGATACACCAGATATAACCAGATCCCAGATCAGGTCACGAAAAATCTGGTACCAGATCCCGGTGCACTGAAATAATCCGATCTGATCTAGGTCGGATCAGATCAGATTTCTATCTGTCAGATATATTGCCATCCCTAGTGCGTAAGGACGGAAGAGAGAAGGAAAAGCTGACGTGGACAGAGAAGTAATAATATGATAGCTACAGAGGCATTTAAAAGTTCCGATGATTGCGCCTACAGCAATGAAGTATTAGGGTGGAGAGTGAAATGTCGGATAAATGTCACTAGTAGAAATGCTTATATAGGGCAAGACTACCCGAAGCTGTGCTCGGTTGGCGATTATGACTTGTCAAGATTTCAGCTCACTAAATTATAGACTTAGACACACGACAAGTTTAATTAATCATCTGTCCCCAGAGTGATGTTCCTTCTACTGCTTTACCCATGTAAGATGTGCAGGTCGATCGGGATCGTTTATTGTATTTTATTGTGCACCACTGATATGGCCTGCCACAGGATTGACGGCGGTCGGGGAACCGCTTAGTAACTTTTTGCGGCATTTTCGGTGTCCATGTCAGATACGTCTCCGGTATTAGATAATCCCCCCTGAAAATGTAATTTCCCTTTCCCACGGTGAAACTCCGCTTTGCAAAACTATAAAAGAGGGAAAAAACACTTTTCTGCGTCCTGCTTTGTTTTTTCCTTTTTGCCTTCTGCTGCCTTCCGTCCATCATGTGCAACTTGTGCAGTTTAACTTTCTCTGACTTTCTGCTCTTTGCGAACGCCTAATTCGACCTCTACGTAAGTTCGCCAGGATTATTCGCGGCTGTGCCTATCTAGTGTGTGACTGTCATCTTGGATAGTTGGCTTCTGGAGCTAAGGCTCACAAAATTGGTCCTGACCGTCCTGATCCATTGTCCTGATTATCTGCAGGACAGACAAGCCGTTCTGATCTCAGGACCAGGACCGAACCAGGAGTCACGACATCAGGACCAATTTTGAGAGCCTCGTCTTTGTTGACATTTCGTTCTACATCCCAGTTACTTGCACCAAGTGTACCATAGACCATCCGCACGTTTCTCTCGCTGCGCTCTTAACCAGCGTCTCGTCATCCTCACGACGATCTCAGCGCCCTCGGCCGTAAATTCGATCCCAACGGTTGCATTGCTGAGAGTAGTTCATTGAGGTTGTAAAGTCGGTAGTGGCGTATCTGTCTAGACCTATCCCACCTGCTGGACCACGGGTACGAGGATATCGGACCTAATACGATCCGATAATGAACACTACTTTTTCTATCATCGTTTGATCCTCGAAAGAATCTGCGCTTTCATTGCGTTCAGATCCTGATCTTGTCTTGATGATTTGAAACCGCAATCAGGACCAGGGCGGGACCCTTATCGCACACATTGTGCATAAAACTGGAATGCCGATCACTGATCACACTTCGATTGTGCCACAACACAACTGAAAAAGGGAAGCAACTTTCCACAAATCATCTCAGATTCGTGGCAAAAACACTTTATTCGGCAGTCTGTATTTTCTATCTTCTATAGCACTCTGCACCTCTTCCTTGCGCCGGCGCCACCTACGCAAGACCAATTACCACTTAGTTCTTCCTTCCTTTAATTGTTGTCAGTATAGTAGGGGTTTTCTGAAACATAAGCGCATCTTCAGCATTTATCTGCATGGCCGTCTACAGCAACGTAAGTCTCCGTAACTCCTGGATCAACCCCAAACAGGTGATAGTCATCTTGCAGCTCCTGAGGCGAGAAGTCCTGTAATTCCCGATCTTCCGCTTCAAGGAAGACCTCCGTGAGAAGCGAAGCAGACTGACCGGTTTCGGGGCTGCGTTTAAACGAAACTTCCCTGAGACAACGGATCACGTTATCCCAGAGGGCACCCGCGTGTTTTCTTCTCCAGATGAATTCGACCAGTTTCCAGGGCGTCATCTTTCTGTTCCGATGACGAGCGGGGACATTTTGCTTGATGCCGTTCCAAGTCCCTGAGAAAACTAGTGTGAGACAGGAAAACGGAAGATAACTCTCATTACCTACCCTCGATCGTGTTCGTGCAAGCCCCGGTAGTCGGATCTACAAACTTCTTGCTGTGGTTCACTCTTTGGCAAGGAGGCCACGCTTCGGGTCACTGTCAATGCCGTTGTAACCCTTCCAACAGTCCACCATCACGTGAGAGCCTAAGTAACAGCACTGAGCGTGACTATGACACGGGTTATCGATTAATCAGGCAACCTACCAGGTAGAACGTATTCATCGATTAAGGTTTTAAGGGTGTCCTTGTTCCGGTTTCGGACGACTGTCATAAACACCTTCCGTTGGGGAGTCCGTTCGACACCACCAACCACCCATACGCCTTCCACGGCATGGCCCACTCCGCCTTTCCGTTTACCGAACTTGCTCTCGTCGATTTCAACGATGCTGCGGTTACCGTTTTCATCGCGTCCGCCTAACGTGAAGGATGAGATTCGAAGAAACAGAGAACTCGAATTCCACGTACCGATTTTCACATCCGTGGTCTTAAGGTCTGCCTCAAGCAAAGCATAAATATCCGTAAAGATATTTCGAACAGTCCAGAGGGAAAAACCAGTCGCTACCGCAATCTTCGTCATTGGCATCTGAAGTAGGAAATAATACATCACTGCCAGAACTTTCTTAACGGGAGCCTTGCGACCGCTAAAAAAAGAGTCCTCCAAAAGCGAAACACGAGACCTCTTGCATGGACAGTTACGAGCCCCACAGCGCCAAAAATAATGGTGACGGTCAGAGCAATTGAGACGCATATCGCGCTCAAATCTGCATTTGCGTTCGGTGTAGAAGACCCTATTTTGGATAGACCAACTCGCGTCAATTGGTACTCGCTCTGCAGCTTCCGTGCTTGTTTCTGTTGATCTATTAGCCATTCGATATAGTTCTATAACATACCTGCAACCTTCAAAGGACTTTGAATGCAGACGCTAACCCTTCGAAATTACGGCGTCGTGTTCAGCTCGAAAGGCGACATAAAGGCAAGCACCCGGTTTACAAGGAATATGTGCTTGCATATCCCTCCCTGGTGTTGCCAATCCTGTGGATACAGCCGTCTTAATACGCCTGCGTTTAGAAACGAAGTGCAAACTATTACCGCGCAATTGCAGCAAGTTATCCTATCATCAACTTGGTCCACAGAAACGCGGTGCACAGCCAAAGTCGTAAACAACTGCTCCTTTACTTCATTGGCTGTCTTGCCGATGATCAGCGCGCTGGCATCTTCGTCTTCAGAAATGGTTAAACTCGTTGCTTTTTCGCTGATATATGCATAGATGAGTCGAGCTTACACGAAAGTCCGTAAGCCATGCGCCGCCGTCTTCTCTCGGCTTGGTTGTGCGCCCTCGTTTGCAGTGCTAGCTTCGTTCGAAGGTATTCTTGCATAACGTCTGGTAACACCATCTCCCAAAGCACGTATACCAATGTGTCTATGCGTGGACGCCGGATCCCACAAAGATACACGTACTTCAGCTGGCGATGCCAGCTTTCCACGTAGTTGTTAGTGTCGATATGGAAATTGTGGAACTATAACAAAGTGAGCATCTTGTTAAAGACTTTTCACGTAGGAAGGACAAACCCTGCGCAACGCCTTTGACCATTCTTGCTTCGTTTCTAAGTAATGGCCTTTGAAGTATGCTAAGAGATCAATTTGTTCGTTAACATAGCACCATGATTCGAAGTCTTCCAGCCGTTCGTTAAATTCGGAAAGCATCATATCCCTCATAAGTTTAAAGTTGACCGACTGCATCGGGATCATCATTAGAGGTAACCGGCATGACGATGGACAAAGGGCTCTCATTGCGCCGAGTAATTTAATGACTTCAACAGTAAGTATATTAGAGATGGCTTCTCCGATAGCGGACACGTTAGCAAAGACACAACAAACAAAATGTGCTCAATGATACGACCAGTCAGTGACTTTGCCAATTCTTTGGAGAAAATTTCAATTTACTCTCGCCAGCAAACACAATGATCCTCAGGGTTTATTACTTAGTTAAATGCTACAATTCTAACCCGTTGGAGATACTGAACGGAGGAGAGAAACTAGTATTTAAGTAGGGTGTATCTATTTTAAAAGATCTGCAAACACACTATTATGCCCGACTTAATGTTAATGCACGACCTTTATAGTAATAATAATCCCAAATCACACACTTACTCGTGAGCAGGCGGCTTCTTTTGTGTTGTTGTTGTGGTTTGCGCCGTGGTTGTACTTGATGATGACGAAAAGAACTGACTACCCTGCGGTAGAATTGACGACGATGAGGTTTGTCGTTGTTGAGTAGTACTGGTGAAAGAGCCCCAGACATTTGAAAAGTTGTGACCAGGAGGTGCCGGTGGTATCATGCCGGTACCCATGGATAACCCTGATAGCTGCTGTTGATAACTAGTCATGTTGCTTAAATAACCGCCATTGTTAACGGATGGCGAAGGTGCCTGGTTATAGAGGGAAAGGATGGAGGACTTGATGTCGTCATGTTTCGGCTTCGATGGTTCTTGTTGTTGTTGTTGTTGTTGTTGTTGTTGTTGTTGTTGTTGAGGAGTATTGTTGTTGCTACCGCTGTTGCTTTTCGAATCGTTATTATTATTACTAAAAAAGAAATCAGCGCCCTTCAGCTGGGCTACTGAAGATGCGGGTTGGCTTGTCGTTGTTGTTGGTGAACTGAGAAACGCGTCAAGATTCACGAAATCCGATTGCGCTTTTGGAGTAGGTTGCTTTTGTGATGTAACGGGACTAGAGGTGTTTTGGGCGGTGCTTTCCTATTCATGTACATATTCCAATAAGTAACATACTCTTACCATGGATCAAATCAAGGCTCTTTTTTACCTCCTCGTCTCCGCCCAATGTACTAGGATCAGGCACCGGCCCTTTCATAGCCCATCTCTTTTGCTCATATTTTGTCCGGATAAACATGTCAATGTTGTTTTCCGAGGGGCGTTTGTCTTTAAGATTGGCCTCCCAGTATCTTTTTTTCCCGCTCATCATTAGCCAACATACATCAACCGTCGAGTTATTACTAGTACGACTCACTTGTTGGCTCGTTCATTACCCCATCGTACCATATTCTCAATCTGCTCCGGAACCCAGGTATCCAGATCCACCGATTTTACTACATAAATGCACCGTCAGACTGACTGACTGGCTTGCTTACTTACTACCAGCAGCTCAAAGACGAACCTTTGCTAATGTGCGTCCCCATAGACCGATGAATACCCGAACATCGAATACACACAAAGATGCCGAGGTTCCATGACGCCCAACGAGGATCTTTAACAGATATTTAAGCATCTCATCTGTCGCAAGCTCTCGTGACAACAAACCTTTCCGCTTGCAATCAGCGCAATATTTATTGCCCGGCTTTTTCAACAGTGCCTTCAAGATGGCCGAATGCTTCTCATTCAAAGCCTTGTCTGCCGTTCGAGCGTACCTCGTCGACATCTTCCGCAAAAAGGTGGGGAAAATGAAAAAGTGGGTTCCAAAGCGCTATTTAAATCAATTTTACTGTGTTTCATTTGGTAAAAATGGCCCTCGCCAAAAATCAGGGTCCATCTCCAGTACTCGATCTCTAGGAAACCACTGTATCGAAAGGTCATTAAACACTTGATTATTGTCAAACTCCTTTGGAAACAAGACGCGTTGCACGATTTCCATGGCTGGAATAAGATATGGGCATTCCTCCTTCAGATCTCGTTGCAGCTGGCTATATATATATTACATTAGCCTCTTTCTCTCTCTCTGTGTGTGTCTCATGTAAAAGTTATATTACCTTCCGACATACATATCAAACCGATTGCCTATAATAACGACATTTTGAATGGCGTCTTTATTCCAGTTGGCGCTCAAGGTATTGCTATACAGTCCTCGGCTACAATGGGGCATATAGAACAACGTAGGTCGGGATACGGCTCGTTTACCGTCCTGATCTCTCCAGATTAAGCATGGCAATACACCTCTTTACGATTATTTGTTGTTGTCTTTTACCTCGTTTTCTTGAATTATCTGTATATCGTGATGTATGCACAATTCCCGGTCAAGGTCCGTCATGACTGGATCGTAAATGTAAACTTTGCCGGGTATCTGTGCCAGACATAAGTTTTTTACCGGTCTTATTGCCAACAATTTCACGGACTCACATTCAAGAGCTCGCGCATCAGTAAAGCAAGAACGAATTGATATTGCGCATTCTTTGAATCTCGCATCGATCCTATGCCATAGCAAACCATATCCACCGGACGTGTCGGTACCAGATATCGATGATATATATCTTTTTTCTTTTACATTGAGTTTTTTTATGATCTCCAGCGCAACAAATAATTTTTACCTAGCAACTGCTTGTAAAATGAACTCTCTAAAAGTGTTTCTCTGAGACGCGCATTAGGCGAAAGTAAACGGCGTCCCTGACGACCTCTTCCTTACTTTCTTTGGCTGAGGATCAATAATAAATCTTGCAAATCATAATCACTGGGATCTTTAAATTGATAACGGCCTTTCCTTTTCCCTTTCCTAGGATTCACACTTTTATATCTAAACTTCTTTTCTACCGTAATAAATCCATCGTCCATTGCTGCTGCTGCTCGATCTACGGAGAGAGTGTGTGTGCTGCAAGCAGAAAAGACAGAAAGTGACGGTCCTTCCATTTTTGGCGACCATTCAATGTCAGCAGCAAGAACAAAACCCACCGTCTTTTTTTGTGAAAAAGAGAACAGGATCGCCATTGTTAAAGAAGCCAAGCATGCCAAAGTCTCGCCATTCAGCTGCTGAGCCTGCATCGTCAAAACAGGCGGAGGAACCAAGTCAGGCCAATGGCGAGACCAAGCAACCAAGCGATTCAGAAACACCACTAGAACGTATTCATAAAGTGCTAGAGCAGTTTCTGGACGTCCTGTCAAGGTAACATCGCGTCCTTGTCGCAGTGAACCCGCTTTGGCAATTAACCTTGATCGGACTGCGTCCAATGTTAACCCGCAACAGCCATGATGAGCAAAACTTGTTATCGTCCATGCAAGACAATCACCCAGAGAATCCTGTTACAATCGAAACACTGCGATCCAAGTTAAAGAACTACAAAACGATAGAGGAATTCAAGGTACCAAAAGAAAAATTTATTGAACCGCATTATTTCTTGATTTGGGTTATTCTAACCCCCCATTTTTATTTTTCTGTATGCGAAAAAAATAAGCATGATCTGGAAAGCCTGTTCCGAAACGCATTGACATCATCCAATCATCGAGAAACTCTGGAGAAGCTCTATCTGTTTTCTATCTGGACACTGCAACTCGAAGCCAAGCGATTGACGAACGAAAATATAGAATACGATGACCTTGAAGAACATGTCGCCCTTTTTCGACCCTCCCTCGACGGGTTCATCTTTACGGATGCTTTGCCTCGTAGTCAGATCACGAAAGAAGAGAAAAACCTTCGTAAGTGTTGTCTATTGTGCACTAATATATCATGGCTTACATTGGTTTGATAGCACTCGGCGTAGAAGAACTGGTCGTTCATCCTGCACCACCCGTCAAAGATGTACCCAATCTGAAAAACACGGTATCGCCTCCACCCCGATTTCCACCAAAGTTACATCGACATGAGGATAAACCTGTCGTCCCAAGTGTGTATCTAGACTCAAATAGAAACAAAAAAAGAGAAGAAAAAGCTAACACTGGGGGATAAAAGTACAATGGCTAGATTACGGTCCATTCTCAAGTTTTGCACCCACACGTGACTCCAATAATGCGAACGTGTCATACGAAAACACATACATTGGACGAGCCGCAAGACGGTACCGGAAATGGGAAAAGAAGCAGCGGAAAACCCAGGCCAGCAGCCGGTCACCACCATCTACCAAAGTGAATGGTGAAGCAGCACAGTCAGCAAAGGAAGAAGAAATTGATGTTGCATGGCTCAAGGAACAAGGACTGGATGCAGATGCGATTGTTCAGGCAGCCGAAAGCGAGAGTCTGCGATTAGACGAGCTGTTTGATCCAGATGACATTGATGGCTTGTTGGAGAGAAACAGCGAACTGTTACTGTATCTCATGCAGTATCAAGAGTACCGGTTTAGTATTGGAGACGCGGCGCGTTGGGGTGCTGTAGACGAGGCTGAGCAGCAGATTGGTATGCAATGCCAAGATATCTATATTCGATGACCAAACACTCACATACCCTATTCCGTAGCCAAATCACTGCAGACACATATGCAACACTTGATCTCTAAAGTACCACCCAAGGACCTTGTAGACGTGGCAACGATCGAAAAGGCTATGCGTAGGGTCCCGGTGACGCACGAGACCACGTTTCGTGGATCTCTGCCACCCAACAAGATCTTTGCCTATCATACCAGAGAACCGGTCGAGCCCTTACCACCCACCGCCAATCTCTTACCGAGCTATCCTAAAGAACGATGGCGTTGGGTGGATAATAACAACGACAAACGGCCTACCCCTTTTCTTCCCGCTACCATGCCTGTTCCATGGCCTTACTTTCCACCACCACCACCGCCCCCACCCAACAACAGCAGTAGTACTAGATGAAAAAGAAAAAAATACGAATAAATTTTATTGGTGCGGATAATGAAAAATTTTAAGACAAAGCTTGTTGTTTCAAAAAAATTTCTGCTTTCTCTCTTTTCCTTTCTCTCCCTTCACAATGACGACGGGTGCATCACGAACTTACAGCAAGACGTACAAAGTCCCGAAGCGTCCTTACGAGTCGGCGCGTCTGGACCAAGAACTCAAGTTGGTCGGCGAGTACGGACTGAAGAACAAGCGCGAGGTCTGGCGCGTCGGTCTGACGCTGTCCAAGATCCGTCGTGCGGCTCGTGAACTGCTGACGCTCGACGAAAAGGACCCCCGGCGCCTGTTTGAGGGTAACGCCTTGATCCGTCGTCTGGTCCGCATCGGTGTCCTGGACGAATCCCGCATGAAGCTCGATTACGTCTTGGGTCTCAAGATTGAAGACTTTTTGGAACGCCGCCTCCAGACGCAGGTCTTCAAGTTGGGCCTCGCCAAATCCATTCACCACGCTCGTGTCTTGATCCGTCAGCGTCATATCCGTGTCGGCAAGCAGATCGTCAACGTCCCATCCTTTATTGTTCGCTTAGTATGTCCTCTCTGTATATGCGGTAATCGATATATAGACTAACACTGGTTGATTCATAGGACTCGCAAAAACACATTGATTTCGCATTGACCTCGCCCTACGGTGGCGGTCGCCCTGGCCGTGTCAAGAGGAAGCGCGCCAAGGCCGCTGAAGGCGGTGACGAAGAAGAAGAAGAAGAAGAGTAAACAAATCCGTGTTGTATGAACCTTTGCAATACCGCTTCTTGAAGGGGGAATAAATAAAAGAAAACTACTTTTGGTTTTGAGGTTTGCAAAGCACCTGTGGCATTGAACACAGTATCATCACAACACGTGCAGGAGGGGTAAGTTTCCACTTGTAGTAGAGTCAGCCACGCTCGTCCAAGCAAGCAGTGAGCACCTTTTTCATTGATAGCTAGACAGATATACGAGAATAATTTTCACAGTGGAATAAAGGGAAGGGGTAGGGAAAGCTGTGATGAAAGAAAGATATACTATGCAACATGCTATGTGTGATTACAATATATATATATTATGAAGTTAGAGGGCAAAGAATTGTTCACCGTTTTTCTCCAGGCGACCTCTTGCACCAAGAGAAACACGGATCTCATAAATCAAATCGTTCCATTCGCGCCAGATCGACCGTTTGCCAAAGATCAAAAAGAGCCACACCCCAATCAGACTCACCAGCGCTTCCGCAGTAACCATGAGCCCAAACGGTGGCATGTGCCCGCTGACCGCATACGTACAGTCATCTTGATCGTTACCCGGTGTCAGCATACACGCCAGCCATTCGTTGATCGCCTTCTCGTCTGTTTCCACCGCGGCCATCCGGTTGATCTGTGTAAAATAAAAGATCTACATAGACACACAGTAAGTTATCGTTCTTTTTGAATCGGACAAGAGTAACTTACCCAGTAAAACACGACGGTCACAATGGCCACGACAGCAAGCAACAAGGCTCGCCATTGGATCTTGACAGCCGTCACCACATGCTTATGTTTCCGCGCCGCAACCTGGTTCCTGACCATCGCAGCCGACGACGACCCGGTCGACAAGGACTGCGACATTTCCGACTCGATGCTTTCCTGCAGCGAAATCTTGGCGATATAAAAGAACGTGCAGATATGGAGCAGGAAACTCGGGCAGATAATCGCCGCCATTGGGTAGAAAAACAACGCAAAAATGTAGTCGAGCGAGACCAGACACAGGTTCGCAAACTCAAACTTCACCGCGTGGAAGCCCAGCGCCACGCCCATAAACGCTGCCGGAATTCCCCAACACACAATGTTCAGTGCAATATATCGATGCGTGAAAAAGTTCGAGTTCCACACCGTGTGGACGTGTAAATTGACGATCAGTGCCGCGCACCATAGTACCGTTGCCAACGACGAAAAGATTAAAATCGCGCCTAATATATCATCAGTCTGCTAACAAAGACAGAGCGAGAATACTGCTTTTTACCTTGAACAGCGCATAACGTGTTGTTGTCTTGCGTACTTGGATTAATGGCATCCGCGCACTGAAGACGCCGGGTATTGCCAACAGAGAAAAACACGACCATCGAAAATAGAAAGATGGCCAATGAGAAGTTTAGAATCAAAAGAGACGGATGTCTGTATTTTGCGTAAGTATTCGTTATGGTAGCCGCGCATTGTAGAGATATAGACATACCTTCGTTTGTCCGGCAATACCAGATAGCTGAGTAGAATGACAAAGGAACCCACTGCGGATATGAATCGAATGATATTGGTTGCCAAGAACGCATGCTCAGCCCATCCCTTATTGAAGAACTATCATTGAACGTTATTAGTCTCTCTCTCTCTTTTATGGCTGGTAGACAATAATAGGTACCAAGTTTTGAGCAGGACAGGGCAGACAACATCCATATCGGCAATAAACACTGTTGACCGTCTCGTTTGTGCCTTGCTTGGCCAATGGATCGCGTAAAAACGGAGCAGGACATTCTGCCAACACGAATCCTTCAGGAACTGCCGACAGATTCAGGCCCACGGATCGATTGGCTATGTATGTTTTTATCGTCAGTTATCCGCAAATAAACCGACGATGATTTGCCAGTTTATAGATACCATGTGGTGGAATATAGTTGCAACTGTCGTCCGGCTGAAGCGTTTCGCCAGTAATAGGTGATTTCGCACTGCAATCAGGTAAAAGCGACGTTTCACCAGTCAGTGTAAAGATGGTTGAACATGTTTGATTGACGTCTTGGCAAGTCGATTCGCATCCCATCCAAAATATTTGTTCTATATGTATAAAGCGAGTGTCATTCTCCTCTACATCCACACCGAATGAAAAAAACGGATTACTTGCGCGTTGCTGTGCTTTCGCCGCATTTCGGGTAATAAAACGAACACGCGTATCGGTAATAGGTATCGACGCAGGTCGGATCCACTTGGCCCAAAAGTGCTGACAGATTTTGTAAACTACTTAATTGTTGCTCAATCACATCCACCGTCAAATTGCCAACGTAGACAGGGTAATTAATGTATGACTGTATTCCCATGCACATAACCAATTCAGTTCAATTCGGCTGACGAATACTAAATGATTCGAACTTACTGAACAGATTTGGCCCGTATAGTTTGTGCAACCTATTCCCGCTTGGGCACTCACAAGGCTCGAAACAAAAAGAAACAAACCAAGCAGTTTTCCAAACATTGGATCAATCAATGTCTGTGCGTTTCGTTTGTTGATATAGAAATACAAAAAGGTAAAGGGCGGTTATTATCCGCGTTTCAATGCCGGTTTGCTCAAACTAATGAATGACTGGGGAGGGACGGAGGAGAGGAGAGGAGAAAGAAAGGAAGAAAGAAACACACTTGGTGTGCGGTAGTAATATTTTTTGGTGCAAAAGGGGGTATAAGAGAGTTGAAGCACAAAGGCGGGAGATGAACAAGTCTCATAAATGAATCGTCCAATCTTTCTCCTTGCTTTTTACATTCCGTTGAACTGAGTACGTTGCACAAAGCAAGTTACGCTCTTTAATTTAAAGCTTCTCTAATCCTTGTATGGTTACTGGACATCATCCCCCTTCTCTTTCAGTGTGTATCCGCCTCTGAAGAAACCGCTGCCGGCTTACCCATCGCGTCCGATACGATATTTACCACATCCGCTACTTCCGGCGGAAGTTCCTGCTCTTTCGCAAAGTAACTCTTGAGTGCCTCTTGCATCTTGCCGAACGCGTTTCCCTCTATTCGAGTACCGTAGTACGCAGAAAGATCGTCATGGAATCTGTCATGCATAAACGGAGTTAACCTTTTGTCGTAAAACACGACGATCGATATACTTACTGCACACAGTCAAAGTCCCAAGTTGAACGCCACTTGTGATTCATGCACTCGGATTTAGTCCACGGCTCGGCATAAGTGATGGGGATAAATTGTCGGTACACCGAAATGACGCAAAGGACGACAATCATCGCCGCAATCATACGCTTTCTTGAAACCAGCGGTATCGTTAATAGATCAAAGCTGACACCGAATACTAAAATGGCGAAATACAGGGCCGGCATGTAATGATGCAGAAATAACTGGCGCCCCATCAGATAAAACGGGAAGTAGTGAAGAGCCCAACCCGCGAGGAAGAACCCCGCCGATTCCTCGTAGAATCTCCGCAATCCTTCAAAGCAAGGGGTCAGTCAGTGTGCCGCTCTCTTTCACCTCCTTCCCGCATGATTTACCTCCAAAACGAAGCTTAATCCCTCTCTTGTCCAGCAATAAGAAGGTTAACCTTAACAGCACATAAATTCCAATAGATGCTGTTGAAGCCCAGTAAACAAGTGGGTTGCCCAGCAGATACAAATGCCGGTGATCTTTGCCCCAGAAATTAATCCCTCGTCTCAACAAAGGCCACGCCTTTTTATAAATGTTAGACTTTGTTCGTTGTCGTCCCCTGTGCATGAACTTACCTCAGGCCGAGAGTCATAGGGATGAGATGCAGTCAAGCCCTTGTTTACATCCCACATAACCTTATTCAACTCGAAGAACTTGGAAAAGAAGCCAGGGCGGCGGTAACTGACTCTTTCTGTATCAGGAGGCACTGAAAAGACCTATTAGCCTAGGTTACTCCACTTCGAATCGATCCACTTACGTTGGTCATTTTCAGTGGATTCAATGTACCACATCGTTTTAGGCAGCTTTCCATTGCGAATACACGTCACTTCTTGTTGGCCCCAGCCCCAGTCAGGAAGCTTGACTGAATGCGAGAATAATGCACAATCCTGTAAAACGTGCACTAGTCGGAACTTTGAGTGCAGAGTGCGGAGACGATCCTTTGATTCAGGATCATGTTTGTCGTAATCCACAATCTCAACTCGCCAATAATCATTCGCATCGCCTGAAAATCCCGGAAAACCATACGCACTATGCTTTACTCAGAATCCCGAGGAAAACAGCGGGGACAGGAGTTAAGCTGCCTACCTGACTTCGTTGTGATAGTCCAGATCTGTCATAGGAGGACGATGGTTATGGGAGTGGAGACGCTTGGACGACTCGTTGTGTACCAGCCGAACGACGTCGCCATGCTTCACATACTCGATCCCAGTGACTTCTTCAGTATCTTTCTTGTAAATAGTCCACCAGTTGTTGTTATCACGGTGTGGGTATAATGTCACCTGTTGTTCTGACACCAGAAGCAGTCTGGATATTGTTCTTCGCTTTCATCCCCTCTGTATGCTCCACTTACGCTTGCTTCCAGTCGGGTAATCGTGTGGATGAGAGTGAAGATATCCTCCACGTGTCGCAATATGCCGGATATAAACTTTGGATCCATATGCAATGTCTGACAGATAAGCAAGTCGGTCAGAGAAGAAGAAACCCCAAGGGCCTTAGGTATCAAAGTGTTGTTACCAATGGGAGTGTCCTCAAGCTTGTGTCCGGCCAAGGTCTGCTGGAATTCCGGAGACATGAATCCATTACCTTCACCGCTATTTGGCAGTGAATGAAAGTGGATCCCAAACATGATCATATAGACGACAATAGGCAATACAATCAGACATAGAGCTCGGGCTCCAAAATGATGCAAGAATACTTTCTGAACAACCCAGTTGAGCAAGGCCTATAACGATCATAAGGATAAAGAAGCATACCGTGGGTACCCGTGTGTCGCCCCAAATCTCCCAAAGGTTCTTTATCGTCGAAAAACCAACGGTTGCAATCGTAAAGAGACCGACCCATTTACAGCTAGCAGTCAGGCCCAGTCCCAGACCTGTCAGCACGAGCCAAAAGTACCACCAGAATTGGAATGGTCTGTGCGCGGACATGAATACAATGTGTTCCTTTAAATTTAACCTTGTCTACTTACCGATGCTGCTGATTGTGAAAGTTGATCCATACTAGAATCGTAGCGGCTGTGAAGGATAGTAAAATAGGATCCAGCAGTATATGCCTGTTGTTGGTAACGAGCCCGTTTTCTGGTATTTGGCCATGTAATGAGTCCATTGTTGTTGTTGTTGGAGATACATATAACTTTCGCTCACCATAACAAACCATCAATGCTGCCACCACAGCGGCTGCCACAGAATGCCCAGCTGACCGTAAAGTCCAGTAGGCGATGGGAACAGTCAATACACCATTTAAAGCGCAAAATACACGCATCGGGACATAGGGAACGCCAGGCTCAATGTAATCTCTGATGCGACAACAACCCGTGAGCATATACGCGACAATTCTCTCTTTCTTACTTACTTTCCAATGTCCTTGAAGTCGAAGGATCCATCAAAGCCAGACAGTTTCGCAACAAGGGCAATCAGCATTTTCGCCAACTACGTTTTGTTTAATAACTCGTCTTTTTCTATTCAGAGCGAACCCTCGTACTTACTGGTGGATGGACATCCATGAAAAACCGCGTCTTGATATATTTACTAGCAAATCCACCAAAATGTACTTCATCAAAGCTAACGGTTTTCCCTATTCGAATCAACGTCTTTTCTGATGCCAGTACTCTTTTTCGTTGTTTACTCACACGACAGAACTTGGCTGCCATATTTTCCAGAGACGAATATAACAAGCCCACAAAGCAAGGGCGATCGAGATCTTCCAGTCTCGTTTCCGAGCTGCCCTTTCAGCGGACTGCCGTCGTTGTTGTGCCTTGAATATTTTTGAGTCATAGTCCATGGACAGGTTCACGTCATCGTGGTCTAACGGTTTCTTCCAGTAGTGACGTTGGCGAAACAATTCGTTGGACCGTGCTGTCGTCGATCCTGTTGCGTATTCATTCTCATCCGGTATTGTTAAAGGAACGTGATCGTACGTCGTTATTGTATTTGAAGAAGGGAGTGACGAGTATCGGCTGGTCATCATGTTGATGCCCGATTAGAAACCAAGGACGGATCGTTTCCCTTTTGTTGTGCGTATTTTTGGTTGGAGAACGACGCAGAAATTTGGGATTGCCTTAATTGCCACACAACTCAGCTTCATTTCCAATTTTCTTGGCATACTCAAGTATTTGAAGCAAGAGATCTGTGCGCTTTGCTGGGATACACATGTGGCTAAACGGAGTAGTCGTGGAGCGGGCTCTTTGCGTGCCTATTACGCGCTACCCTTGGTTCATTGGCTCCCACCAGGAACCTAAGCCGTGCTTCGCCGGGGGGATGTCAAGTGGGAAACCATGGACTGTCAGAATTGCCCCCCGCCGGCCTATTTCAGCCGCCAGCACGCTAGCCGTCTCCGGGTGCCTTCAGCCGTGCTCGATCCGATCTCCTTTATTCTAAACAAGCTTCCCACGTCCTCGCGCCTCGCTTTTCTCACCTTGTTCTCTTCAGGGGTTTTAAATCTCACTTTTCTTCTTTTACGACCTCGCTATTGTAGTCATCAGGCGAAAAGCGATCAGTTGGTCCAATTATCACCATGACGAATCTAGGGGACGTGTTACATGAACTAAATCTTCTCGAGATTTCCCTTGCATGATAGGAGCACATAAGACATTGTCCCTTCACTACATCGAGCGGACATAGTATCTTCAAAAGGACAAGCAAAAAAAAGAACAAAATGTATTCCTTTGTACAAGATAAAGGCGTAACTACAAGCAAAAGCAAAAAAAAGGGGAGAGGAAAACATTCACAAGCGAAGGTAATTTTGTACAAGAAGTTAGAGAGGGGGGATATACAAAAGAAAGAAAGAAGTTTTCACTTTCTGCGCTTGGTATTATCGGTATTATCGTCCACAGCAGAGGCTCGTTTTTTCTGGATAAAAGCCATGTACGAATCGTAATCATAAACTTCAGAAGGGTATGCCTTGTTCAACTGCTGAAACTGGACGAGTTTGCCGTGGTGGCGCCGACGAGCGTTCTGAAACCATGTCGAGACTAGATCAAAAAATATAAGTCGATTATGAAAAAAAGAAAAACATGCTAAAAAGAAAAAAAAGCCTTACTTTGAACAAGCGACTTGTTGGCTTGCTTGGCAAGCTTTTCCTTGTGCTCTGGATCAGGCGTCTTGCCACCTCGTTGCAGATACCAGTCCATCAGGATACGCGTGGTTTCGCGACTATAGTTTTTCCGCGTCTTCTTGCCCGTACTGTTGCTACTGACGGTCGACGAACACGAGAGAATGCTGGTACGCCGCTGTGGATCGACAGGGAAATCCTCGTCGTCTTCGGATAGCCACTCTTCTTCCTCTTCTTCTTCTTCCTTGGGGTATCTCTTTTCCATTCGCATCGTAGCGACATGCTTCTTTTTCTTTGGCGTCGAAACGGAGAGCCGTCTTGGCGGTTCTCTGTAATCACTATCCTTTTCATCATCATCGTCGTCGGTCTCAAAAATCTCTTCTTGATATTCATATTCCATTTCTTCTTCTTGTATGCTGTCCGGAACTTGTTTTGGTGTCAAGCCAGTATGCTGGGGCAAATCCCCTCGGTCATCTGTGGTCATGGAGGAGGTGTCCTTCAGGGACTGTTGATAGCGTGCAGCCACAAGACGCATGGACTCGACGATCGCCTGCCGAACACAAAGTCCAGACTCCGTCCACATCTCTGGTTTTGCAAGTTCCTCATGCATCCGCTGTTCGTAAGAATGCCACTGTGAAGGTGATATCGGGTCGTCGCGGTCAATAGCAAGCCGCAAATCGAAAACCAGATCGTTGTGCACCAGCCTTTTCTTTTCTTCTTCTTCTTCATCCTCATCCATGGCCTCATGCGAAGCCCAGCTGTCCATCCTTGAAGACGGTTCTTCTTCCTCGTCGTAGTCATCATCAAAGGATTCGCCGTCGTCTTCTTCACTGGTAGGATCATTGATGAACCACCATCGGTCTTGGCTATCGATGGCCTGCGCTGCCGCGGACGGGGCAGACGCAGAAGCAGGATCAGCAGCACCAGGGGCAGCAGCATCATGTTGCTCGTCAGGCTGTGTGAACGGATCGTTCACTAAACTGCTGAAGGGGTCTTTCGTGAAAAAGGCCAGTCCAAGGCTAGGATCAAAGTCTTGTACTCCTGCTGGCAGAATACATGATGACGGCGGTGGCGGTGGCGTTGGGTAGACGGTGTCGGCCGATGTCTGTTGAAGTTGGCTGTGACGGCTGCTCGCCATAGAAGACATTACATCCTCCTGAGCCCACATGGTCATTGGGTTACCAAACCCGGCAAATGGCGAAGAGGCAGTAGTAGAAGAGGAGGATGGGAAAGAAGAAGTAGTAGGCATGAGTTGTGGCGTGAAAAAACAGAGAAAGAGACGAAAAGAAAAAAGGAATGTCTGGAAGCTTACCCTTTTTATATATCGTCTGCCGCCCCTTCCCTTCTCTTTATCTCACTCCATGTATACCCACACAACTCTCTAATGCACCGTCCCCCCGATCCGCAGCTCTCTCTATTTGTGTAACATTATCTGTTCGATCCCTAGCCAGGTTCCACAAGACCACCGCGTGTTTTGGTCTTTCCACTTTCGCTGTCCTTGGGCAGTTCATCGCAAAAGGCCTTTTTTCTTGAACTGTCCGTGGTAAAAAACAGAAGAAAGACGGAAAGAGGTGCAAAAGATAGGGGTTACTGCTGGGGAAAAAGAATTATAGTTACCAGGAATGGCCAGGTCCGATAAACAAAAGAGTGCAAGGACCTGTATTGGTTTTTTCCCATGTTAAGAGAGAACAAAGACAAATTTAAGGTTGAAACGCAGCAGTTGGCGTTCCTCCTTTGCCATGCCTTTTCGGATTCTCGCTTTCATCTCTACAGCCGGTGTAGGCGATCGAACAGGAAAACGGTCACTATAACTTGTTAATGAGTCCATACTTATGATGATTTTGGTTCTTTAGATAGAATTGGGCCAGACCTTGGTTGGCTCCCCCAAAACTTTCGCCAGCTGCATAAAAGGAGCAGCAGCGATTCCCTGTGTAACGAGCTGTAGCACCAACGAGCGATTGGACATGCAACAAAAGAGTCAGATCATAAACAAACAAGCCGCCAGGCTGTTTATTGGCAACTTGCTGAGTCACAAGGTCAGCGATCTATACGGACTTTAGTAGTTGGCAACCATGGAAACTAATTAATATTTTAAAACCCTTGTAAATTAAAACAAAAATTGCCTTGGAACGAAAGAAGGGTAACTGAGAGAAAAGAAAAAAGTAGTTTCGAGCAGTGAAACAGTGGGAATGTACCTCTTCTTCAAGTGTTTCATCATCTGTACAGACAAGCATGCAAGTTGCCAACAGTTTGAGGATGAGCTTAAAAGCACATATCATGTGTGATGCGTGCCCTTTCTTGAAAGTTAGCGTTAAGTGACGATGAAACGTCTAAACCATCTCCCTTGTGCAGCATTGACAAGGTGCAAACTGCTCGGGACACTGAGCCGACACTGTCGGGGCGCTCCATTCCGTTGGGCTGATCATTGTTACACGAATACTTACACAAGACAGCGGAGTTACAATGGGAGCATAAACTTTTCTGGGATTGCATCCGGCACGCATGTCGACCTGTTAGAGTTTAATGCCAAAGAAACCCCAAATGGATCGCTTCACAAAAAAAAAAGTTGGAACTTCTTTATTGTTTCTTCGCTTATAGCACCCATTCACCTTGAGCGAGGCATAACGCGAAATACGTTAGGTACGTAGCATTTGCTATCGGAGTGCCTCGACCTGAAAATGGAAAATTACCGAAGGCCATCCGACGATGTGTAACTGGAGTCGCGCAAAATCTCGTCACCAGAGGAAAGCTGGCAGCGCTGCTCCAGATAACGTCAGGTCATTTTACTTACCAAGAACAAATATTACTTTTTTCTTAGTGAACGTATATGCTTTATACGCTTGGTGAACCAAGAATGCCTTCATTCCCCGCTGTGATGTTATCGTTCAAGTATAGCACGTTTGAAAAAGGCATAAAACGCAGTTCCAGGAGTCCAAGCTTCTTTCTCTTTGGCTTCTTGGTGTCATTATGAGTGGAACAATTTGCACCGTTTGCGCCACTATTCTTCTTTGATCTGGGGGTTAATTACCTCTATAGCTTTCGTTTGGCTAACACAGACATGTAAGTTAATCACAAATGGATAACAATACTTAACTCTGTAGTCAAAAGAGTTTGCCCATTCCTTGTCATGTGAAGAAAGTCCATTGTCCACAAAACATGTCCACCGCAGGATACGGACGATGATGCTTCTTGTGTCTTGGAGAATACTCAAAATTGAGGCGGAAAGACTAGACATTCGAGTGCTGGCAATCTCGCAGCAACCGCCAGAAGCCATCGTTCGGCGGCTCGGTGAGGTAGTAGAAGAGTCACGTAGGTTACCAGAGTCAAGAACTTGCCCAGACTTTGACCATTCATCTAGCTACGTCGACCTCAACTGAGATACTACGGTATGGATCACCGGGCCAAAGTCGCCCTCTTCCGAATCTCGGGCGTCAGCCAGTTTATTGCTTAAACGAAGAAGCACAATAACGCGCCCTAGACTTCTTTGAAATCAATACTCTGAAAACGATCTATTCTTCCTCGTTTGCATATATATTTCTTGCCTCTTTCATTTGCAGAATAATAACTTGGAAGCATGGGCGCTTCTTGAAAAAGAGTGCACCGGCCAACTTTTTCCAGCACCGTAAAACAATCGCGGTATCGAATCCTTGCATCACCACAAATCCAATAAATTTTTCCGCACTGGTTGCTTACCTTCTCAAATTATCGAATCAGCAAACGTAATGGCGTCCCTTGCAGACGCCGATTTATACCCAATCGCCAACTCGCCACGCGTACATAACTTGATACACAGACTCCACAAGAATGAGTTGCTCGCAGTTATCAAAGAGTGGTTTAAACATCCAGATTTACAACCGCGAGGGACATCCAGTACCTGGGAAGATTACAGTGTTTTAGCCGACGCACACAAATCAAAAGTCGTTGAACGGCTATTACGTGACTGGGTAAACATAGAAATGGACAGTATGTCATGGGATGGCTGTCTGATTGATCTCTGTCAATGTTATAGCCGAATGGTTTGTGCATGTTGCAAGTTGCGCAACTTGATCTAAGATGTAAATAAGGATGTTTGACCGTATTATGCGTTTATTAACGGCTTGCGTGGGCCTCTTAGACTTTATCAACCATCCAAAAATAAGGTCATGGAAAATCTGGGAGCTTAAAGAAGGTGCGCTTTGTTCTCACCCAAGCTTTCGTGATTGGGAGTGCTCACCTTGCCTTTCTTTATAGACGAAAACGATCCAGGCAAGCTTCAAAAGATGTTGGACACCAGAGCTGCGGCGACCAGAATATACGATCACCTGTCACACTATTTCAAATGCGTACGTCTGTCTGTTCATGCAAGTGTAAAGATGAAAACTCTCATTTTTCCCCTTTTAGCACGTCGCCACCGTACCAAATAACGACACAGACTGGTTACGGATAACCTTCTTTGAAACACGCCACACTACAGAACTTCCCATCTACTCACAAACCGCTCACATGATTCGATACCCTCACACACAATTCTTTTTGCTTGGTGGCACTCCGAGAAAAGACCTCAAGAACTTTCTAATTCAGGTAATAAAAAGCGGAAAGAAGAGGAAAAGGAGGGGACCACTCATCGGATTTAGGCAGTCGTGCACGCATACTCTGCTTCCAAGATCAAGGAACAAAACCTAAATAGCAGAAACGTGACACAACTGAAGTCGATGATGGTTAATCAAAAGTCGCAGGGCTTCCTTGCCGATTTTCGGTTAAACCAAGTTGACAATCATCCTCTCGATTTCGTATCCTCAAAGAAGCGACGGGGCAGCCGCGATGCGGATTATGTAAAAACCCGAGAACAACGGCGACGTATTGTTCCTCTGGATCGAACACTCATACAGGGACGGTATCAGCAAGCTCGTGATACCTTTGGCAACAATGTAGCGCAGGGCGTCGAATCATTGTCCATCGAAGTAAGGAGAAAAAAGCATGTCGAAAAAAGAAATCGATTAATTAACGCGCCGTTGTTGTATAGTTACATCAATCATTTAAAGAGGTCATTGAAGCTAATAACATCAGGGCGAATACTGACGAACCAATACGCGTCGGAATACACTTTCAAGGAAACAATGTTATGGAAGGACTGCGACAACTCATGCTGAAAGGCATCATAGAACCTCCTGTGAAGGACTGGATGATAGATCTAGCGACGCAAGCTGTTACCAAAGTTTACGTCACAAAAGACGGAGTCCTTAGAGAAGAGGAAGAAGAGGAGGAGGAAAAGGAAGAAAACGAAGAGAACCAACCTGTACATATTCAATAGTCCGGCAGTAAAAAGGACTGTGCTCTTCTTTATTGGTGAATGCAAGCACTCAATCCGGTGAGGCTTTTTTTTTATCCAAAACGAACAAAAAGGGGGAATATTAGAGACACGTGACCGGGGAGAGTGTAACGAGTAAAAATGGATTCAGGGGCTATTATTTCTTTTTGGCGGAGGCAGTGACGTTGAACTTGAAGTAAATAATGTCTCCATCCTCTACAACGTAGTCTTTGCCTTTCTGCATGTACTTGCCAGCGGCCCTGACTGCGGCTTCGCTACCGTATTCTTTCAGATCTTCATACTTCATGACTTCAGCCATGATGAAACCTCTCTCGAAATCCGAGTGAATCACACCAGCAGCCTGCGGGGCCTTGGTCTGTCGTCGGATCGTCCATGCCCGGACTTCATCCGGACCACCGGTAAAGTAATAGATCAGCTGAAGCGCGCTGTAGCCGGACACGATAATCTTGGGCATCATCGAGTGCACGCCGAGTTCCTTGAACTGCTTCTCCCTTTCCTCTTTATCTTCAATCAGCGACATGCGGTACTCGAGCGCACCCGAGTACGGGATCATCAGATCGCCCGGCGAATGCTCGTCAATCCACGCCTTGATCTTGGGCAGCCACTTGTTCTTTTTGCGTATATAATCCTTTTCGCTCACGTTCGCCAGATAGATCACGGGTTTGGCCGTAATCAGATGCAGCGTATTGATCACCTCGATCTCCTTGTTGCTCCACACGCCGTGTCTCACCTCTTTGCCGCTCTTGACCCATTCGTACACTTTCTCTATCACGGCAAACTCTTCCTTCTTGGCCTTGTCCGCCGCGTTGCCGCCGTGTCCCAGTCGCCTTACGTGCGCTCCCAGTTCCGTCACTTGCTTGCTCAGAAACTCTTCGTCCTTCAGTCGCAACTCCTCGTGAATGATCTCCATGTCCCGAATCGGATCCAGGTCGCCCTCCACGTGAATCACGTCCGCTTCGTCGAACGCTCGCACAACGTGGTAAATCGCATCCACCGCCTTAATGTGCGACAAGAACGCGTTGCCCAGACCGGCACCACTGGCCGCGCCCTTGACAAGACCAGCAATATCAATCACCGTCAACTATATTCTATCTAGTCAGTCATCTTTTTCCGTCCCGCATTCCCGCTATCAAGCTCAACTTACGAAGGCTGGGATTTCCTTGACAGGCTTATAGTGCTGGCACAGCCAGTCGAAACGGGGATCGGGAACTGCCACACGTGCCTCCTCCGGATCTAATAACGGTCAGCAAACACGCAGTGCACTCGCACTCCCAAAGTGCAACTTACCAATAGTACAGAATGGATAATTTTCAGCAGCAGCCGATGAGTTGGTCAATGCATTGAAAAAGGTCGACTTGCCGACATTGGGAAGACCAACAACACCAATCTTCAAGTTGTTCGAAGGACGACCGAGCAAAAGCTTCTCTTCTTTGACTCCCTTTTTGGGTGGCATAGTTCCCTAATGTACAGAGTAGAAAGAGGTTCCTGAGCAAAAGACATCGGACAAGACACCCCAAAAAAGAAAAAATTTCTGTTCCACGTCACGGTAACACTTAGCAACTGAAAATGGCTTTAATGGAACAGAACCAGTGAATATCAAGTTTTTCTTCGCTTTATTACAAATAGATATGGACAATGACACAGAAAGGAGAGGATATGAGCCAAGGAATGGATGATGGAAGGGAGAGGAACAAGAAGATGATATATGTAAGACTGGTAATTCGCCAAAAGACATATGGAATATAGGGAAAGCATAATTTATCTCCGTGCGTCTGCGTATCCGACCACACGTGGCGGGGAGGATAATCGAGCAATATCGTTCTCCACAGCTGGGTGATGGCAGATCGGAACATCCCGAGGCATATCATTATGAGCCAAACCAATCATGAATCCTAGCCGTCTGGAAAATTCATGCACAGCCTCGGTGAACAGTCCTCCACTCTGACTGTTGTGCTGGGCCAGGCTAATCATGCACACACACGCACACACGTAAGTCATCTAATTTCTTTCTTTCAAGTATATCTCTTTTACCTTTTGGCCCACTCGCTCACTGTTTGTGGACTGTACATCTCTCCTTCTCGCAGTTTGGATGCCGACGATTGGATGACTCGTTTCCAGTATCCGTTCAATTCATGGTATAAATCTCGTTTCAACTGATTGTTTTCTATCATGATACACGTCTTAGCCCTGTCCACCTTCCAACCGGTCTTATTCCTTACCTTCATTCTCCCAATCAGGTAAACGATGAGTGAACGATGCTGCAACATCAAGAAACGCAAAGCTTGTTGTAGGAAACATCAAGGGAGACGTGAAATGATTCGTGTATTGAACGATCGTATCCTGCCTTTCAATTAGAGATATCCTCGCACCAAGGCAAAGCAGAAAAGAAAACTTACGACGAGTTCCGTCAATGGGCCGCGTACTCTAGAAAACGTGTAATCATTTCTCGAAGGCCCGAGACGATTGTAAGGAAAACTGTCAGCAAGTCGTTTTTCAAGGTTCTGAAGCACCGTAGCTGCGGAAGCAACAGTCGGTGTTGGGATATATGTCATAATGTCTTGTCGAAGTTCGGGATGTGCATCAAATAACGAATGGACAATTTGGATCAATTTCTCCTTGTCAAGTGTGGCTATAGGTTTGGCAATGAGCATATCTCTTTTTTTACCCCACATTGCCCAGTCCTGTGTTCTTTTACCTAAAAGTGCAGTCGTTGGTGATCGCTTTTGCACACCAGACTTGTAACGTTTCACCTCCACCATTTTTCCGGCATCCCGCGATGAACGGCGACTCGGCGACGAAGGTGAATGGGTCGCATCGCTCATGTCTTCATCTTCTGACAACCGGCGTTTCCGTCCTAGCACACCCAGTCATAATGTCAGTTACGCTGTAAGCAGTCAAGTCAGCACACTTGTATGTACCCTTGATCATGCCGTTGTGTGGAGCATAGTACAGTGTGGCCATTGTCTGATAAACTTAAAAAAGCATAAAAGCAGGCAAGAGAAAAAAGAACGTCAGCAAGAACTTAGCAGGAGTCTGAATTTTCAACTTGATGAAGCCAGATCCCCGACACATCATCCTCCTGTACGCACGCACGTACATCATACCTAATTAAGATTATCCATTATCTGCAAAAATATACATGCACATCGTAAAATATTACACGTTCTGATCCGGATTACTTGGGACGACTGACCCACAAAACAAACCGGTTGAGCTTCCTTCCCAGTGAGACAACTGCATTACATCAGGGAATTCTTGCATAAAGAGACGAACGAAATGTTTTTCAAATTCATTTTCGTTATCTTGTACATAATGTGTATGGTTGAATGTTAAATCGGATTCCTCATCATGTCTTTTCAAGCTGGGCCTCTCTTGGTGCCTTCCTTTCCTCGCGTTTGTTCGCTTGTAGTTCTATTGGTGTTTCTTCTTGCCCCCCCTCCTACTTCTATCGCTGTAAGATCCGCACTGACATATTCGACATCAAATGATCCATAGAACGACAACCGGTTACGCCTCACTACTGCCTCTGTCCAGCCCACCTTGGGCGCCACCAGTGTAGGGTAGCAGCGATAGTACTGTTTCTCATTCTTCAATGTTGTAGGTGAGGATCCCTCCCCACTTCTGGCGCCGGATATATATCGCTTATGGTAAATGTCCCAATATCATACGCTGATTATACATAACCACATTGAACGATTTAATAAACAGATGTAACAATAGTAATAACAATAATAACCAAGCAAGTCCTTTTTTACTCTTTAAAGCAATAACCCTGATCAAGGTCTTTGGAGACTTGACCAGTCGTAGGATCGACGCGGGCTACATCGCAGATCGCCGTCGATTGGGGGTATATCGTCGCAAACGAAATGGTATGGTATTTAAGTACGCCTCGCACCACAAGGCCATACGGGTATCGTATCATGCGTGACCACCTTTCATTGCCACTTGCATCCGTGCCCGGCGACTTGAGTCGGATCTGCGAAACCGCCCTCGCACGTCTGGCGCCGTCTTTGAGGAATAAACTCGATGGGAACGCCAACGGTTCATCAAATCGGTAAAAACTACCCAAATACTCGGCTGGTTCCGCTGTTACAGTTGTACTGGCAGGCACTATCTGACTAAACGCAAACACACCCAAATCTGCTTCTGCTACCCGTACCGTCCACCAGTTCCAGTTGTCGGCTTCCACATAAAGATCAAAGATCAACTCCTTTTCGGACGCCAACACACGGCCCATCTGCACTTGGACATCCGTCAACGGTGTTGCTCGATACACCGTAAACAGCAGCAAAAACAGAATCACAAGCGCGAATCCCACGCACACATTGATGCAAATCCATCGTGATGATCGTCTTTTCTTCTTCATATGTTGCCGAGAAGACCCCAGTAACGGCATAGACACAGCAGCAGCAGCAGCTGCTGCTGCTCCTGCTTCTTCGTCGTCGCTCGTGTACCCACCATACCCACCACCACCATTACTGCCGTAATAATAATTGCCGCGATAGAATCGGGTCCTCAGCTTGGGTCGGTCCATAGGTCGAAACCAGTCACCGAGCCAGATCTTGCTGTTATTAGATGGCAGTGTATGCACCCGGTTAAGCGAAGGATAATACACATAATGCTCATTTTCATCCGAATCTATATCCAACATGAGATTTACTTCTTTCCTCCCCCACTTCAGATTGATTTGTTACCTTCAGCATTCGATACGGCATCCACGAGGTTACGATGAAATATTTCAGCGGGTCTAGCGGTCCCATGCATGGGTGGCAAAGGTCGTCGTCTTCGTTGCTTCTTTGGTGACCGTTCAGCCTAACAAAAACCTTCCTTTGTCAACATCATCTGTAACATGTATTTCCCATTCTTTCGAGAATAAGAAACCTGACTCTTTCGCCGTCCAAACGTCGAGAAATACCGTCCTCCTTCAGCCGAAGACGAAAGCACTTCATCCTCTGTCGTCGTGGGCGTCGGTGGCAGCGGAGTTGTCTCGAACCGTGCCTTTTCAACTGTCAGGTTGCGATCATAATTGTTGGCAAACAAGAAGTCGTGTCCTCCGGGTAATGTAGGAAACTTCTTATGTCTGAGCTGTTGCTGTTGTCGTCGTAATGTCTGTGATGGCGGTTGTAACACTGGCCGGACATGTGGTGGCGGTTCCGCATTGATGTCTTCCATAGCCTCTCGAGGACCCAACGTGCTCGAGTCCATAACGGCTTGCCTTGCTTTTTTGTTGTCAGTCCCCGACTCTTGTGTTGTATATAAAAGGAAAGAAAAGCGAGAGATATCGATAAAGACTCAAACAAAAAATTCAATAACCATTAAGTAGATATTTATACACTTTGTGAAATAGTAAAGCAATTGGGTGATGATGATCAAGGTTGTTATTTCGTTTCAGCTCCGGATTATCATGAAGCATCCACTTCGGCACTGGTAGCGGTAGCGGTAGTCTATGGCTCCGAATCGACCAATACGGTAACTACCCGGGTTGCAAACTCAGGAACCGGATCTTCTTCTGACGCGACCTGGACTTCAGTCAACCTTGCGAATGGACATAGCATATCAGAAGGGTCATGCATATGCTCAGTCATATTAAGAGGAGCACATGAAGACACCTGCCGCTGCAATTCAATGCCACGGCTGACAAGTGTATCCATGCGTTCCATATTCCCCCACATATCCAGCAGCGGCAGATCAGACCAGGCCGGCAATTCTCCGTCTCTCGGAAGCTGCTCTTCCAAAGTATCTGCTTTCATCAGAGGTACCTTGAACAGAGAAGCTGCTTGCCAGGCATCATCTTCCATCACATGGTTGTGATAGCTGCTCATGTCCATATGGTATGTACAAAAACTGGTATAGTCTTCAAAGTTGGGGTAAAGCATGACATAAGCTCGCATATAGATGAATTCATCCATGTATCGCCGCCACGAATTTAACCACCGGCTCGATCGTGCATGAGGTACGGTGATATTCTGCAGCTGCTTCTTGCTTTGATCCGCAACGCGTGCAGTAATGTAGTCATGGAATTCCCGCCAGTGCTCAGGAAAATATAGTGCGCCGTAGCTCGTTGCTGATTGATAAAGATATGGCAAATGTTCGTCAAATCCATTCAGTTTCAATATTTCACCAGGCTTGAATAAACGGCGTCCTTCTTCATCGTTTTCAGCAATTCGCGGAGAATAAAGACTAATACCAAACATCGCTGAAGCAGCTGATTCTCCTCCTTCCGACGAGTAGCGGTATCGTAGGATGGTGTACTTGACCCATTTGTAGAACATTGGCGAAAGTTCGACGTTTTCATCTACTAAAATGGCGTACTCATGATCGCTGGCTGGATACCAAGATTCCACAAACACGGGCATATGATTGACTTTGGTGATCCTGTGCCGGATATCTTTTGACCCATGGGGCCACGGAAGGCTATTGACAAATGTCTGTGTTACTCTGTCGCTCGACTGTTCCATGACAATGTCAATGTCAACCGTGTCGCCAAAGTAGTGCGCCCGGGCTGCAGAGCGGATAAGCCGTGCCAGAGAATGCGCGTTTCTGTCCGTGATGATAACCAACTTGACCGAAAACATTTGCCATTCTACGCTGCCCTTTTTAGATTTCTTTTTTCTTCATAGAAGCGTACCAAATCCATCCAAAACTTACGCTCCAATGACGACAAGGGAAGATCAGCTAGCCAAAGCGAATGTGAGAGATCTCGCGCTGGTAACGCGATCCCCAAAGTCCCTGTCATTTGCTCCGCTAACTTGATCACCTTTTGAACTGGGCCATCACCAGCGACATATAACATCACTTTGGGCTGGATGACCGACAGTAGCTGGCTCAGATCTCGCGTAACCTGACTCGAAAAGGCAATTGTGTCATCCGCAGCAAACCCTGCTGATCGACCGTACCCCGCATGCAGATCATGAAGCACAACGTCTGTAGCGCACCCGGGGTTCATCCGATGCAGGGCTTTTCTTAGATGTTCCGCAGATAGCCCTCTGTGTTTGCCTGTTGTAATGAAATGCAGTATACCGCGGCCCTTGGATCTGAGCCTGCATCCCAGTCGCACCAGTTCCGTTATTTGCTGCGTTCCATCAAACACAATAGCAATGGCTGGTTTTTTGGCAATAAGCGTATTGGGGATCAGCTCTCGCCATGCTGTGCCGTCAGCCAGAGCATCCGCGTATCGCTTGTTGATTCGGTTGCATAAATTATCCAATACAGTCAACGCGTTCCCAGAAAGTCGTTCCATCTTGTACTCGGAACGAGAAGAAAGATCGGTGGGTAAAATAACTGATGGTATGTTTGCATGCCGTAAAAGGTCGCGACCCAGGATATATCCGATCATGCTGGACTCCTTCACCATTGAATCCAACGTCGAAAGAGCCGATAGCCAAGATCTGCGCAGTAGCCAGAGATCACTGATCATGTTTACTCGCCGAGTAGTATCCTCCTTCCTAGTCGCCGTCTCTGCTGCACAATCCACTGATGCTGCTGACGTGTTTCTGCTCAAAACAACTCCTTGGATGCCCAAGAGCGCATCCCGATATTCTTCCGTATTCGAAATGCGTAATAGTCGTTCAAGATAATGCTTCCCGGGTGCCACATCCTGATCCAGGATCCACAGATACTCTGTGCTGACCCTCAGCGCCACTTGTAGCCAGTCCACAGGTTCCCAAACTAAAACCTTGACACGCTTGTTGTTACGAAATGCAACCGTCTCGCTATGAACATTATTCTTCATTTCCGGTGGACACACAATCCATATCGCATGCGGACTCACGCTCTGCGTCAGAATGGCCTGTATCTGTGAATGCAAGGTTTCTTGAGGTTGCATATAATAGATAATTGCGGTGACAGGGGCTATATGGGTGTGCTCATCCGCCAGCGGCAAAACAACCCTTTGTCCCAACATTTCCAGGTCACCAAACGAATGCGGTTGTCGCTCTCCTACTACAGGATGATTTGTCAGTATCCAATTGGGTGTACGATCGTTTCGGTTGAACTGTATCATCTTTTGCTGACGTGGCCAAGGGCCTAAAGCTTGACTTGCGCGTCAATCAAGACCAATTATTTCTGCAACCCGTTCAGAAACGATTTCGTCATACCATCCTGCTCTTGTTTCAGTAGTTCATCGAGACGTGCGTAATCTGCCATCTGCGTACTGTCTTTGTATTCTACGAGGTCGTGCGTAAACAGAATTTCGTACCGTCGTTTAGGACTGGGTGTCGGCTTGGAGGAGGGTGATGGTAATCGGAACAGAAGGAAGAGTAACAATAGACATGCAATGCACCACCATGTTGTAGAAGGTCGATATCGTCTGATGTGATGCAACAGCGAACTATCTCGCAACGTGGCAGCGTCCTGTTGGAACGGGTTATAGTAAGCATGGGCTCGAGACGACGAGCGCGCTTGACTTCGTCGAGAGAGTGTGCCTGGATTTATTGTATTGTCTTCATCGTCCACTGCTTTATTCCGAACAGACATTGGTCAAGTTGTGGCTTCCAGTGGGAAGGCGACACAAATTTCCAGGACAATGCCAAAACAGGTTAATTCCCAATTTGGAGGGCGGGAAAGAAGACGCGAAAGAATAACTCGTCTGTTAACAGACGCATGGGAATCATGCAACTGCCATGTACCGCTGGTCGGAACTCCATCGCCTGGAGTACTTCGACGCCATCAGATTTTCTGTGGTAGACCCAATACACAATTTCTCTCTTGGTATCACGAGCAAGATTGTAGCTCTGGGAAGAATCCGAGATTCTCAGCAACCAAACGCCTTCCACTATACAAGAAGCTGCATTCACATTTCCTCACGCGGTGAAATTCATGACAGCAAAGGAACAAAGAAACCCTCTGAGGGTCTTTGGACTTCCACTGCCTCCAGCGGTGAAGAAGTTAAAAGACCAGTATCTAGGATGGAGAAATTGACCATTGCAGCACTAACGCACTCCTTTACAAGTAGAGCCGAAGGTGAGAAGGATCAAGGCAATCATAGAGCTAGCGTACGTCCGTGCCAGGTCTGATAAACAACAAACGAACACTACTGCCAGCTAGTGCCAGAAAGCTTCTCAATCCTGGTGCTCAATACAAATACCACACCCAACTATATGGACGTGATCGCGTTCCTAGTCTGGTGGTCAGGAGGCGAAAGATTGGATGCCCAAGAGCATTCCATGGCGGTGAGCGACCGAAAACACTAATGCCTAATGACTGAAAAGGCTTAAATGGACGTAAAGAATATGTCCATGGAAGCTATCGTCAAAACCAGCAGCGTGTGGATAATATCGCTCCTTTGACGTCTTCCTTCAAGGAAACGGAGATGTCGACACATGTGCCCATAGTCCGATGGACAATCAACAGGGTAAGCATCGCCTTACAGCGGACCTATGTCCATGACGACCGTCCTGCTGTCCAGATAGACCAGCAGCTTTTCCCGTGTCTGATGAGTGTGTATTCTTGACCTGTCGTGTCGCTTATGGTCCTAGGAGTCATATATCGGTCGACGAGAAAAAGAGAAGCGAAGATAGAGGATGCTAATGCCAAGGCGGAAAAAACGAAAGGTTCGAAGAAGTCTTTGGTAAACTAGGAGGGAGTAAGCTGTAGAAAAAGAGTAAAGTCTTCAAAACCCAAAGGCAGCTTCGTGACTGTAATCTCCCAGATGCCCTTAACCGCTGGGGATTCTACAGCAAGCGCTTTGCAACTGCAGGATTTCTTCAGCTCGCCCGTTATACTTTCACTTTAACGCTGATCTATGTACTGATGTATGAATCGCGGTCCAGGCTACAAATGGACCCACTCACGGCTATCAAATTGCCGATGAAGGAAGCCAATGGGTGAGGATACCTTTGTCGGCGACGTAATCAAGGTGGAAATCAATGTTGGCGTCTATGACTTTATCCGAGTCGACTAATTCTACCGGTGCTATGGCGCCGGCATATTCCTCGGACGCTACAGTACCAACCAGATCGCCGGAGCTCCAACAACTCCAACTATGTCGGTAGTAGCTTCGCACAGCCTATCAACTTAATTTCCATTTATCAGTTATATTAGCTTCGGCAAGGCCAAAAAGAAAAAGAGAAGAAAACCAGGCGATAAGACCACAAAATTGCCCGCGTCGACTCCACTCGAGTCAGCCACCATTTCGACGCGAGTTGACGCGAGGTCTGCAGTTGCTCGCCAGAACTGAACAATTTCGGCCACTCTTTGGACAAGAGAAAGGGAAATCCAGAACAGTCGATGCCTAACAGCAAACTCAACGTGACCCAGTATGGCCTGTTTATTGTCGATCATCTTGGCAAAATCCAAAGAGTCACAAGAAAGTGAATCGACCAACATGCTGCTGGCATACGCAGTCAGCCAGTAAGGCCGAAGGATGTCGGGTACGACGAAAGGACCTGGTTAGCATAGTATAAGTAGATGAGTTGGAGGCCTACATCGGTCGCATGAAGTAATAAATCTGACTGCTCCATTCAGATATGCATCGCTTCATTCGTTACTTGCAACGTTCCTGGTATTGAAGCAAGTACCCATACGTCTTCATCCTGCCTGTAATACTTAATAAATAGTTGTTAATGTTAGGGTAACCAGTGCACTCATTTTAGTCCCAAGATGACACTTTTTGATTAACGACATTATGCGCCGCTATTTTGATCTTTGATTCTCTGAATTATGTATACAGCGAAGCAGATACTTTCCATTGTTCTATCATCGAGGAGAATCAACTGGAGGAAGATTATGTTTATGGGGTTTTTTAGCACACCAGTATTTAGTGAGGGCTTAGTCAAAGCAAAAGCAAGAGAGTACAACAACAAAAAGGGAAGACTATGGCAAGAAAAGCAAAGAAAAGTACCGAGGGCCAGCGTTGTCTAGTGGAGTGTCAAAAACCAAAAAGCATAAGGATCCTGTGTGTACGAAAGGAGAAAGAAAAAAGAGAGAATATGTGTCTAAAGTGTAAAGCTATAGAAGCGTGTAAAAAAGTAATGAAAAGAGAGACTATGGTCGATATTCCCGTATGGCCAAGCCTTAAGAAGTCAAGGAGCAGCTGTTCGTGGCAGTCCAAATGGCGCGAAGAAAAAAGTAGGTGCTAGCAAACTCAGGGAATTCGCACGATATGTCCCAGTCGATATGTTTCAAAAACATCCGTTCAAGTCGGTGCCTATTTTTCATTGAGAATAATGAGTCAAAGGTTCGGGAAGATCGACTGGGAAAAATAGTAGTCAAGTTACAAGAACTTTAAACTCATGTCAGGGAAGATTTGCACGAAGTGCGAGTTATAAATGGCATAATCTTCCCAGACTTTGGCCGCTTGGAGCAGAGCAGCCAGGATTATCAACCTCCAGTTGCCGTCGAAAAGATATTGGTTAGACTTCTCACACATTCGATCGACGTAGATGAAGGTTATAACGGCATGCTCGGCCGTGAGCTTCAAAAAGAAAACAAGACGTGAGTTTGTATAGCAGAGCGAAAAGAGACAACTAGATGGATTTGCTTACGTCTCCACAGTCGAAGACATAGGCCATGAGTTCATAAATGTCCTTCCAATTGGTTTTGGGGACTGAACCATAGCAATAGATCATTCCCCTTGTCTTGCTGCTATAGTTCCTATCGTGATCGAATGCGGCGATTGCATGGTTGCGAGCAATCATTCTATAAAAGCCCCACGCGACACTAAAAAGGGTTCAAACGAGTCAGATTCAAAACCATAAGGGCAGAAAAGACAAACGACACTTACGCCTTGACAGTTGCTTTAAGGCTTTCGACTTGCTTCTGCTGCTCATGGAAGCACTGCTGCCATTTCAATACGAACGACGTGGATGCCATGGAGCGGGCATAGTGCTAGACGTCATCCAGGTCGAGGCTGTTCCTCGCAGAGGCGGCAATGCGTCCAAGTCCCAACTTGACGTGAGGCACAGACGCTTCATGACTAATATTGAAGTCTGTCGTGCTGGGCGTGGTCACGTTCTCCTTTCCCTTGGCAGCCGGGGACTTCAAGACGGGTTCCTCTTGTGCGTCTGTTTCACTGGGATCCCTTTCTGGTTCACGAACATCCTGGTACTCCAACGTCAAGAATTCCTCGTTCGCGTCGTGGTCGCTGTGCTCAACACTTTTTTGCCGGATATGTTGGGGTCCCAACGTTACGACCTGCTCCTCCTTCCAGCTGCTATCCATATTCTTCATTGCACCGACGAGCTTGACGCTCCGGTTCTTGTTGAATGCCTTCCGTACCTTCTTGGAAAACGCAGTGAGGGCCCGGGAAAAAGGCTTTCTGCTGCGCTTGGGCTTTTCCGCATCACCCGACAACGGCTGTTGCGTGGACTCGACGAGACATTGGTGTTCTTCGCATTGGGCGGGGGAGGCTGCGCTGCCAAAGAAGTAGGCTCTGCAGGTACAGGGGGCGGCCTGACCTTGGAAGGAGGAACGTTCTTCTTCCGAACAATGGTGTTGAGGACCCACTGCAAAAGACGACCGGCAGGGGCTGACTTTTTCTCCTTCTTAGGCACGTCTTGCTGGGCGTGGGCGGTCGCCAGGGCAAAGTTGTGAAGGACCGTCATGTAGTATTGCAAATACTTGGCCTCCAAGGCGTCTGAAGCTGCTGCATACATCGCCGCAAAATGGCTCTGCATGATGGTTAAATCCACGTTCCCGTCCGAGTCCGGTTGCAGATTCAGGTACGCCTGGCGTAGCTGGGGATTGTTGAATTGCTTTTTAAAAGTGAGCGTGCGCATGACGTTAAGAAGAAGAAGAAGCAAAACTGAAGTAATTAGAAATGGTAAAGGCACGGAAGGAAAGCTGGGATCAGAGTTTTTATAGCAAACAATCGCTAAGGAATTTGCAGAATTGCCTTATTGCATAAAGGTACACATATCGCAGTTCTCTCACGTTCACATACCTCAGGGAATTGTCCGAATCTACATTCTGATCGGGGATATTTCAGTGAGTATAACGATATCCGATCGTTTGCCAGCGGAATACTGACATATCCACGGTCGTAGGATTGACAATGCTCCGATACCAAAAACCTGTCATGGAAGTACTCTTGTTAACAGAACGACCGCTAGTGGAAGCAGTGTTACGCTGAGAAGCTTGAGCGTTTACTGCCTGCAAAGCATCGAGTCGGAGAATATCGAGAAGATAAATAAAATCATCATTCGACTGTGTACAATATCTGAGCTTCTCATCCAACACGCAATTGAGTAGTCAAATACTGAGCCCTTTAGTGCATATTATTTAATGATATATCAACGTTTGAAATAAAGGATTACAAAGTGTGCAAACGTCCTCTGATCTAGAAAATCGGTTTGGTGATCGGTAGTGGCCGTCAATGGCGTTACTGGTGAAACATTATCCATAACCAGCTGGCAGAATGTTAATTCTGTCAGGAGAGTAAATCAATGTCTTACGGTGGCTGTCGATCGAAATAATGTTTGTCACATCGAGAGCCGACTGTCATTGAAAGTGTCAGCGTGCATTCTGTTTTTACAATCCTGTTGTTTTTACGCTCCATTTTCTTGTGATTA
>JSYX01000358.1:0-34723 GCA_000787465.1 Thermomucor indicae-seudaticae
TGCGTCACTGATTCTGGTCGCTACCTTTGCTTTTAGCTACAGACCAGAATTGTTCAATTGGGTTGAGCTCAGGGGAGTACGAAGGGAGATAAGCACATCGATATCCTCGAGACCTGATATACTTTGCGATATCTTCAGACTTGTGTATAGGAGCATTATCCATGACAAGATAGTGACCTTTCATTTGTGGATATTTGTCCATTTCATCCAAAGTGTCTTTCAAAAAGCTAATATAGTGTCCCGTAACAGTACCAGTGCTCAAGTATCCAGATTCCTGTCCAGCCTTTCTCTTCTTAACAGGTTTTGGTACTCTCAAGCTAACTTTAATTAAACCTGAAGCAGAGATAGCACCCAATATAGTCGTGGTCTTCGCTCTCGTGGTTGGCACTGTAACAACAGCAGGAGTACCTTTCTTAGACCAAGCCCTCGTACGTTTCATATTTATATGAAATGCAGACTCATCAAGAAACACACAGTTGGTCATGAAGTCCATATCGGTTTGCTCCCACTTGCGAACCCAATCATGTCGTTCCTCAATCTTTTCTGGGCTGTTTCTCTCCACAGACTGAAACTCTGCCTGTTTAAGGGAAAGGTTACACTCTGTTCTCATGAAGTTGTAAACAGTGCTATTGGTGACCTTAAGACCTTCAAATTCCCGCATTAAATGCTCAGTCACTTCGGCGACAACAGCAGAGGGATTAGCATCAATGTAGTCAATAACGACTTTTATGTGTTCCTCAGTCAGAATGCGTCTACGACCTTTCTTTTTACCGCTCTCAAAGATGCTATCGGGACGCTCCTCATACTGTTTGACCCATCTCTGTGCTGTGCGAACGTGAATACCCAATTGTTTCGCTGCAGCCGAAGCACTCATACACTTCTCAATCTTCAGTTTGAAGAACCTAGCCTTGTCCTGAAGAGTATAAAAAGTATAAGTTCGTTTCTCAGTTGCTTCTCTCATACGAGAATCCTCATCTCTAGGCCTATCTACTTGCATCGCGTTAGTTCCACGAGATCTCTCAGAAGGCATTCTTTGCAAATATTGAGTATGAGAACTTATGGTTTGGAGAGCAAACTGTTCCTGATCAACGATGTAGTCCATAGACTCAGGTCTACCATTCTCATCGACAACATTTCCTTGTCCATCTTCGTATAAACATTGTGTACTCATGTTTGAAATTGTAAAGTGGTAAATAAAGAAGAAAGCTATGAAGGAATATAGCGACACCTAATATATACCCAGAAGCGCCAAGATATCCCTGCGACAAGTTTTTTCTGGGCACGCGACATTGCTTTTTGGAAATACTGTACTGTATTTCGTTTGTCGGAGACACTGAGCTCATGCATAACTGACCTAATAACTAGTCCATTTCGTACTTTACGCTCTCATGGATTTTAACCAGATCTTGTCGCTCTTACAGGTACGATTTCCTGATTGATCTGCATTGAATCGAGGGGTAATGTTCTTTGGTTAATACAAAAGAAAACAAGGCTAGTGCACAACAACACGAGGTACAATCCAACCTGACAGTAAGATCGATCGGTGGCAATGACTGGTTGATATTGGAAATGTAACTGTTCATCAAGCCACAACAACAACAACAACAACCAGCAGCACCGGCGCCATCAGCAGCTCAATCCTTCCAGATCCCAGCAGGAATTAATCTGTCTGCCATTGACCCTGATGTCATTGCTCAGGTGCGACAAGAGTACTGGTCACAACAACAGCAGCAACAACAACGAGAGAGTACACCAGCAGCAGTTGAACAGGCACAACCGGATACTCTGGATAACCTACTTGACTCTATTCGTGGAGCCACAAGTGTGACATCCGAGGTTCTGGTCGCACTAGGTAGAATGGCCAAGGAGACCGATCTGCTTCAGGTGCTCCGAGAGTGCAAACGAAAACAGGTAAGAACTACTTTACTATTGGTTATTTTTTTCCTCATCAGCAGGCTTTAATCCATCTCAAAGGACGAGAAAGAGCGTGCACTTTTTAATCGACGACAAGAAATACAAGAAAGGCACAAAAAGAAGCGAGATGTGTTATTTGCAAAGTCAGCAAAGTTCTCCTTGCCTTGCCCCCGAATGCATTCCTTTGCTAATCTTTTGTAATAGAGAGCTTGTGGGTGTCAAAGTAGACTGGAAGGTAAAAAAAAGTGGTGCATTTAAGAGATTCCGTCTTTTTACAATGAATCTTTTAAGGCTATGGAAGACGAAGCTGCAGAGGAGCTGAGAAAGATGGATTTACACGTGTTACGCGAGATGGACAAGGAAATACGGATACAACAAGAGACACTCAGTAAGGTCAGCTACGGGGGGGGGAGCAAAAAGTGTGATATTATCCTATACTGACAGTATCTGTGTAGCTAAGGGTACCCTTTTTTAAAGTATCCAGTGATCCGGGGGATGTGAAGATGCAGCACAAGATATTGTCTATCCTGCTGGACATTGTGAATGAATAGATTGACCAAAAAAGAAGCTATAGAATATGTATATATATATATGTATGTATGCAGCGCGTTAATGTAAATCCGGACAGATCAACCTATTCTTCGCTCGCGGCGGCAGAGGATTTCTCGCCAACACCAGCAGTGGTAGCGGCTTGTGATGATGGTGATGACGACACTGCCTTCTTCTTGTTCTTGCCACTCGTAGGTTCGTCCCATGCCCAAAACGGAATAAAGCTTTCCACAACACCCACGTCTTCAAACAAGTTCGGAAATATCCAGATACCGCGGGGAAGAATAATGATGGTGATGATGTAAAAGATCAGTCGAATAATGGCGATAGCAAAGAATACGCCCAGCAAGCCAAGCACGCCCACACTGAGATACCACACACCCAGACGCAGCGTCACTGGCCACAGAGGGAACAGCACGGCAGCAAAGACAGTGAGCACCAAAAGCAATGCGCCAATGTAAAGCTTAAGCTGCGAGCCCTCCCAGATCCACATGTAATACCCGTCTTCTCTCATTTCTTGCATCGGGTTCGGTTGAAGCACGCGCGGTGTGCCCTTGCCTCCAATCGGATCGCCTCGATTCACTCGCAAAATAAAGCCGTGTTTGCCCAACTGGTTCAGCAGATTCGTGGCTGCCTCGCGGTCGCTCACCGGCTCCTTGTCTTTCGGTACCACTTTGGCGAAGTTTTCCTTCAAGAGTGCATTAATAGCGCTCTTGCCTGTGCCTTTATATAAGTCTTTTTCTTTCCCATGCTCATGCAACCGACAGCGATGGGGTGTACATGCCTTTAAAGTACTCGACTCGTTTGCCGTTAAATACACCGGGACGCAACTTGAGTCCCGACTTTTTGTTGTCTCGCAAGAAACTCGCAGTCGCCTTGTAGAACGGATCTGCCTTGTTCGCGTCCGCAACGTGGATCGTTTGGACATTACTCGGACCGTGTGCGTGGCTCATGGTCGTGGGGTGGGGAAGATGGAGGAAGGAAAGGAAAGGAAAGAAAAAAATCCCCTTTCGCAAAATTTGCCCAATGATATGCGGCCATATGTTCCTCCGTAGAGTTGATGCTATTTATGCAGCTTCTTATTCTTTGAACAGCTGTTATACCTTTTGTGACCAAAGGCAGGTAACCAGTCGAAGCTCAAACAAAGAGATATCGCCAGCTGTTTACTGTACCAGGCTGATAATAATACAAAGCCCCGGTGGTAACCTTCTTTGAGCAAGTGCGTCTCGGAATACAACTAAATATATAACGATCGCACTTTTTCCCGTCACGGACCCCATCGATATATCGCGCGGGGAACTGTAATGATAGGAGGGAGTGGAAAAAAAGTGTGGTGTTTTGCCATGTATCTTCCAGTTGGAACGCTCAATGATTTGTCAGCCAAATTGATCCTTCCGTGAGATAATGCGCTGGCCAAAGTTACACTACGTTCTAAGCACAGGCAGCATCAGCCGTAAACAGATTCCTGCCGCAAAAGAAAAAAAAAAGCATCTTTTGCTTGCAGCGCAACTTTTTTTGTTCCTTGTGTGCAGTGTCCGGATATTTGGTTCATCCGTGATTTTTTTACCGCCATCAATTCCGGCAATCGTCAATGTAACAGAGGCATGAAAGACATATCAACAAGCGAAGGTATTACTTTGTGCCGCTCACCACGCATCCGCGACTGTAGTAATAATCACAAATCGAGTGTGCTGCGAAATTAGACGACTCCAACTTGTTGGTCATTATCCTCGACACGAACCCATTCGTCTGGGCCGAATGTGCAAAATCAGAAATTCCTCTGTCTCTCGACGATGCACTCCAACAAATCTTGATCTTTATCAATGCGCACTTGGCTCTAAAGTACAACAACAAAGTCGTGGTCATTGCCAGTCATGTCGGCCACAGGTAAATCAACGCAACCAAACCAGGCCACGTCGTGTCGATCTGACATGGGTTGGTCCTCACAGCAAATTCTTATACCCGATTGCCGGTGACGCCCAACAACCGCCCAACCTCGCTCAACGCAACGCCAACATGTACCCGTACTTTCAGTTTGTGAACGACCAAATTGTCGCGCGCTTACAAGAACTCTTGTCCAACACAGACACCTCGTTCATCAATCAAGATCATGGTATCTCCTCTCTATCACTTGGTCAGCAAACGTGCATATGCCTCACATGGATATCTGTAGAAATGTCATCCACGATTACGGGTGCATTCTCAATGGCCCTCTGCTGTACGTCCACACATGGAGGCGAGCTTTTCGTACAGGCAGTATCATACTAAAGTCTACATGTAGACATCAACAGAGTTATCAAGCAGGACGAGATTGGTCACATTAAGCCTCGTATCTTGATGCTTTCTTTATCCGCTGATTCAGCCTCACAGTATATTCCGTTGATGAACTGCATCTTTTCAGCCCAAAAAGCTGTAAGATCGCTCTCTCTCTGTGTTTCACACAACCTCTCGGGTCTCTCATATCGTGATTCAGGGCATACCGGTAGACGTGTGCAAGATTTACGGAACAGAAACCGCCTTCTTGCAGCAAGCTGCCAACATTACAGGCGGCGTCTACGTCAAGGTCGAAAACCCGCAAGCTCTTTTGCAATACTTAATGGTACCCTCATTTCCCATACAAATCTACGCGCAATCCCAGTTCTCACCCCATACGAAAGTTTGCTTTTCTGCCTGAAAGATACGCCCGCAATTTCCTCAACCTTCCAAATCAAGATCAGGTAGACTTTCGTGCCGCCTGCTTCTGTCACAAGAAAATTGTGGATGTCGGCTACGTTTGCTCTGTATGTCTTTCAAGTAAGTCAACCTTTTGTGCAGTATCGGCTGGTTTCCATCAATCTAATGCAGTTATACAGTCTTTTGTACTCGGTCACCTTTATGCTCGACCTGCAAGTAAGTTCGATCCATCATTACATTGCTCGTGTTCATTTCTTATGCAAACATGTATCTCTAGGACAAAGTTTAATGTAAGGCCAATGAATGCAGTTAACAACCGTGGAAAAGTACTGGCGGCTTCAAGAGGATCATCTCCTGCGTTACCAAGTAGCGCCAACCCATCTCCCTCGCATGCATAACAGCCCCACCTATAACAGATCATCCCCCTTTAAACTGCAAATCAAAAGAAGAACTGCATTAAAGGATTAGCATAAGACTTTCCTGGCATGGTCCGGAAAGATTGCGACAGCCAATGAGATTTGAACAAGTTGAAACCCGCATTGACAAGTTCGAAATTTCGAGTTGTGTGCCTGAGACCTGTGTTTCTTTCACGCCACTTGCTGCTGCAATAATAATGATTCGGCCCATCACCATTTTCGCAGTGGTGATATATGCCGCCTTGTTCGCCATCCGGAACGGTAGCCTGGCCCAAGCTGCGGTCATGTCCATCGACTATGGTACAGAATGGTTCAAAGTCGGGCTCATCAAACCCGGTATCCCGCTCGATGTCGCTCTCAACAAGGACTCGAAACGGAAAACGCAAGCGGTCGTCACCATACGCGACAATGAGCGCATGTACGGCTCGGACGCTGTAGCTCTGGTAAGCCCCATCTGTCTGTCTGTCTTTCTGTCCGTCAACCACACTGACACGGCTTGATAATCACAAAGTCGGGTCGGTTCCCGCACTTGACGTTTGCCAATCTCAAAAGCATTGCCGGAAAACCATTCAACGACAAGCACTGCGTTGAATACAGACACCGATTCGTCAACACCATGTTGCCTGATCCGCGACGAAACGTGGCCCTCTTTAAACACGGCGACTCATATTTCTCGGTCGAAGAATTGATCGCCTATCAGTTTCAGAACGCTAGAGACCAAGCAAAGCACGCGGCTGGAGAGGATGTCAAGGATGTCGTTATTACGGTTCGTACTCTGGGCTCCTTGCGCAGAAAACGTGCCAAAAACTGACTTGTTCGTTTTAGGTAGCACCCTTTGCTACGCAGTATGAGCGACAGGCTATCCTGGATGCTGCAGAATTGGCCGGTCTGAACGTCTTGGCTCTGATGCACGACGAGACTGCAGGCAAGTAGTATATCGAAATCACACAAGACAGACAGACACAGAGAGCTTAAATGTCAAGTGACTAGTGGCACTTAACTATGCAATCAACCGCGAGTTCAACGGCACCGAAGAAAACCATATCTTTTACGACATGGGTGCCGGCTCAACCGTCGCGTCCGTTGTTGGCTTTTCAAATGTGGATGGAAAAGAAGGAAAGGTCCCGCAACTGGAAGTGAAGGCAGTCGGCTTCGACCGCACCTTGGGCGGACACGAATTCGACGTGCGTCTCCAGATGTTTTTGGCCGAAAAGTTCATGGAGCAACATGGCAAGTCGGTCAAGTCGGATATCAGAGATTCGGAAAACGCCATGACGCGTTTGCTCAAGGAAGCGAATCGTGTCAAGCAGATCCTTAGTGCCAATACGGAAACCATGGCATCGGTAAGAGCTTTCGGCCTGTAAAACATCGCGCTGTATTAAACATGTTTCTCTAGGTGGAAGGCCTTCATGAGCAGCTGGACTTTCGCACCAAAGTGACGCGCGCTGAATTAGAGGCTCTGTGCAGTGATCTCCTTGTGCGTGTATCAGGACCGATTGAATCCGCTCTCAAGGCAAGCAATATGAGCGCTGTAAGTTTTGTGCCCGAAAATGAGGATTGGATCGAGACGCACTGAGATCTTTGTTTGCCGTTCCAGGACGATATCAAGTCACTTGTTCTCGTTGGAGGCGGCGTGCGTATCCCTGCCGTTCAAAAGGTCCTTTCTGACACCGTAGGAGCGTAAGTAACCTGTCATGCACATTGGTCCAGCTTTCCTTTTTAGCTAACTACTTGGCTTTGACAAAGTCAGAAACTGGCCAAGAACGTTAATGGTGACGAAGCTGCTGTATTGGGTTAGTTACTATACAACCCAGTGGTGATTTCATATCTGACCGATATATAATAGGTGCTGCTTTCCGAGGAGCATCTCTAAGTAACCAATTCCGGTTGACCAAGCAGATAAAGATCAAGGATGTCACGATTTTTCCGATTCAAGTGACTTACGAACCCGAGAGCGAAGCAGGTTTGCAGGAAATTTTCTGACACTCGTAGTAGCTATCCTGACTGGTGTTATATATATCTAGAGCGTAAATCCGTTCAGACTATTACGCTTTTTAATGAATTCGGTGCTATTGGGACTCGCAAAATCATGACGTTCAAGCGCCAGAGCGATTTCGAATTTGATTTGACTTATGGCAAAACTGCTGAAGAGCAGGACGCGTAAGTATTATGAGACGCAATCCGCGCTACGTTCTCCCTTTCTGATGTATATGTATAGCCTGGTTGGCCTTGATAAGATTGCCAAGGTCAAAATCACTGGTCTTACGGAAGCCATGGAAAAGTACAAGGAAAAGATAGCCGCTGAACAACAGCAACCGCCAAAGGTCCGGGTGGCTATTGAGTTATCAAGCTCAGGTCTGCTGTCTGTCCCAGAAGCCACACTGAGCATTCAGGTGCCTACTGCTACTGGTATGAAGTCGTTCACAGGTATATTGATGACGTGGCTGTTGTGAACAAAAATGATTTCGACTAAACGATCGTATAGATAAAGTGAAATCCTTCTTTGGTGCCAAAGAAGAAGGAGAAAAGGACGATGAGCAAAAGACAACACCGTCAGCCGATCAGAACACTACCTTGCCCGAAAACACCACGACGACAAAAGAGCCAGGCATTAAAAAGGTTACGCTAAACGTCGAAGTGATCCCGACAGGACCTGCTCCCATGAATGAAGAGGAAAAGGCGGCAGCACGTCAGCGGTGAGTATAAATAACTGTTAATTTATCTCTGATGACGATGCCAATCGGTTTTTTGGTCAGGATCAAGGAACTTGATCAGTTGGATGAGAAAAGGAGACTCCGAGAGGAAGCGCGAAATAACCTAGAATCATTTGTCTACCGTATTCAAGACTTTTTGTATGACGACACTGTTGCTATTGTCTCGACCGAGAAGCAACGAGAGGAGTTGAGCAGGCAACTCTCGGAAACCTCGGACTGGTTATATGACGAAGGCGAGCAAGCAGAGACCAGTGCCTATATCGATCGCTTACGGAAACTTCAGTAAGTCCAGACGCACTGGATGTTTCACCAAACTTTTCAACTTGAACTGTTATTATAGATTGCTGGAGCGCCCGATTACGTTCCGTCGATTCGAGTATCTCCGTCGCCAAGAGAATATTGAAAAGATCGATAAGACCATTCAATTGGCTCGTGCTTTTGTCGAGACTCTTCGAACACCCAAAGAAGAAGAAGAAGAACGTAATTACACCGACGAAGAGTTGGATTCGCTCTCAAGTCGAGCGGACGCACTTGAAAAATGGAAGACGGATACAATGGCTTTACAGTCGACACGGGCAGACCATGAGGAACCCGCGTTGACCACGGCAGAGACCAAAAAGAAATGCCAGGAACTCGATGATGCCCTGATGAAACTGATGCGCAAAAAGAATAATAAGCCAAAGACGAAAAAGAAGACTGGATCCAACAACAATGAAACAGATGCAAACAACAATAATAATACCGCTACTGAACAAGAACAGAACACCGAGGGACAGGAACAACCTGAACACGATGAACTCTAGAAAAAAAACTGCATGAAAAGAATTTAGCATTTGTTTTCCTTGGTAGAAAAAAAAAGGAATTGCGCAAGCAATCACGATGCCGTAGAATTTTTCTTTCTCAATAAACTCTCTTTGTACATACGCGAACGTATAAGCCCGTCCAGAACCGGCACATGTTGCTGTTTGACCGGCATGAAAATGCACTTTTGAGCATTTTCCCGCGTCTCGCTTTATATTCCACAAAAAAGAAAAAAAAGATCGTTACTTTCCACAAGGCACAGGCTGGATCCTGGATGCGGTTTGTCAAGAGAGCTGCGACACTTTCAGAAAATACGCAATGCCATGTCTCGACTTGGGACGGTGCGCATTACGCCGCCAAGAAGAAGAAGCCGCTTGCCAATGCGCACAGACCCTTTCGGACCGGAAGATGCGCTCAAGGTCCTGCCTTCAAAGAGCGGCAATTGTAACAAGTAGCGAGGAATGTCCGGCTTCTTGGACGCCGCCCCCTTTTGAAGAGGTTCACCTCGCTGGATCCTATGCACAGACAAACAGCGGCTGACTTGAAACTTTTTCTCATTCATAGGTTGGCGGCGTCTAGGTCCCGACGTGACCCAGGAATGCGTCTTTCGGGCGGGTGCTCCACGAAGGATATTTTCTCTTCTTGTCTGACCGGGTGGTCGTTGACCACTCGGTCATAGACGCACACACCAATCCGTGCTTCAAGTGCCTTGGCGACAACCACATGTCACGGGAGTGCCCATTCCCGTTAACGTACGTAACCCGCTGTATGTCGTTGACTCGTTCTAACGGTCCTTTTAAAGTCTCAGGCAGACATGTGCGACTTGCGCCTTTCCTAATCTCATGGACGGGTATGACTTTTATTCAAGAAAGAACTTCGGGTCATGGGGGCCCCGAAATTGTGCCTCGCTCGGCCGAGGGAAGGTCATTGAGTCTGCGTGGTTTCTCTGGCGGCCGCCCCGCGGCCGTACTTGGTTACGCCAGTATTTGTCTCTGCCGGAGGACGTGACAGTGGGACGCCGCATTCATGGATTGGATGAAGGCCGAACGGTTCGGGAGGCTCAACCTTCTTCGCATAATCAACAAACCTTATAGACAGAACTTTATCATTCCTTAGCATTCATAGATGTATATTCAGAAAATGAATAAAACCGGGTTGTGAGGGCGGGAGAAAACTGTCTATACGATATACATGATCGTATATAACCAGCAAAAACGCTATACTTATTGCAGAATATCCTGGTATAATGAGAGCCGTACATTGAGGGAACCGTCCAACTGGGTCGAGGAATAAAAGAATAATCGAGTGTGCTTGCCAATGCGATCAGGACAGTTTTGCTCTCGAAATACAGTGAATACAACACAGAACGGGCCTGATAAGCTTCTGTGCGCTACTACGTTCAAGACAGCCGGTTAACTCGCGTACTGCCATTCTGGGACAAGAGCTGGAGGTTGATCAATTCTTGGTCTGTTCTATGCACACCAGTACCTAAAGAGCAACCGTCCACATCTCTAGAATTGCACACTGTAAACCCGTAAAGTCGCCCGGGAAACAGCCACGTTATCTGATAACACCAGGCATATCGACGCAAAACGAGGTTCATCTTTATTCGATAACGGCCGCAGCCATGTCCGTAACGTGATGTAGATAAATATGAGGAAGAGGGACCTAATGGCATTCCAGAAACCCGCAGGACGTCTAGGTCAATTACACAATGACATTGTCAGTAACATAGAATGATATGTCACACATCAGGTCGGCAGTCATCCAATGAGCCGTTCTAATATATTTGTATCTTCAAAGAAAGAAACTGATGACACATTAAATTCAAAAGGTGAAAAGCACTCAGAGTACTCATAGGCAGGCAGAGCTGGCCCAGCACAGTGTGCTGGACACCTTACACCTTTTGCAACCCTCCTATTACCCTGATTGAAGCAAAAAGTTAGGCTTACCGGTCCGCCTTCATACACATGATTCCAACCTGTTGGACTTTTGTATATTCTGCAAACCGAATGATGCTCTATAGCCAACAACACCAAAGGATTTTCGATAACAAAGCCAAAGATCCAGTTTTTGCCAAGAATCACAAGTTGCATGAGACTTCACCAGATCGTATAAAATGGGACTAAAAACACATTTAAAGACGACTCTGTCTTCCATTGATCGCGCCATGTTCAAGGCGGCAAACCTGTGCGGGTATCTTTGCATGAGGCGCGTTGGGTCCGCCCCGACCAAGGTAATAATTCGAGATACACGACACATTGGGTTTGGATCACGCGCAATAAAAAAAAAGAAAACTGATCTTACAGAGGCTGCGCCCGGTTGTCGACCGGCACCAGTGACAGGCCACGCGCCAAGTACCGACACGTAAGTCTAGGAACAAAATACGGGTTTCGCGGAAAAGGAACGCAGGGTTATGACAATCGCTGCCAACTCGTTTGCTATCAGGGATCTGTCGGAGACCTTGTAACGCGCGTGGCCGGCGATGGCGGTAAGTACTGCAAATGTAGATGGGTTCCTGAGTTCAGTTACTAACAGCTCCATTGCTGGATACGAGGAAAGTAGGTTGCCAATAACGTTCTCATGATGCTTTCCCACTTGCTCATCTATTTCTAGTCACTTATTATACGACTAACGTATACAAGGCCAGGCGAACCTGTGTTCGCACGCTCCATGTCTGCAACATCCTCGGAAGTCGGGTCTTGCTTCTGGCCAACATTTGGAAACCGGAGGAACTTCAGCGTGTAGGTTATCTGCTGGTGTGTCTTTCTGTTGTGGCCCTGCCTAATGGTTCTCTTCCAGGCCTCGCACGCAGATTTCGAGCAGTGGCTCGCAGAATTGTCTTCTTCGCCCGTGTGCGGGCCGCTCAAGTGGGGGCCCAGTATTCCTGACCATATTGTCCGTACCTTGAACGTGTTCGTCGACCCGGTGTCGCAAGCCTGCCAAGTTGTGGCGGCGCGGCGACAGTGATAACTCTGTCGATTACTCTTTGATTGTGATTTTTGCGGGTCCTTTTGATTGCTCGCGTTTTGTTTTGTAATAACAAGACCTTTCCAGACTGCTCTGTTCTTTGCAGGTCAATAGACTCCGCGGCCAGGCGGCTGCTAGCTAGAGGGAAATGAACTCTTTATTCTGCGAAAGAAAAAAAATTCAAGCCAAAGCAAAAAAGTCATATTTTATCAAATAGAATTTCTCAGGCAGTGCACAATTCCGGTGTATATCATTTGCAGAAAGTTGGATTGGTAATTGAACTTTTTGTTAGCGTCGTTGTCACTCCTCATATCGCTCTGACCTGTAGGCCCACACCTCACCTCACGAATGGGGACCCGGAATGAAGGGGGGGGAGAAAGACCTAAAAACACCATGCCTTGGTCAGAAAACAGAGTAGTCATTTGACAGGATAATCAAGAACTTACAATAAATCTCTAGCGTGGAACTTACTACATTTGCCAGTACCGTATCATGCCACCACGCTGTCTGCCCATGCGTTTCGTCTCACACATTTGAAGGAGGTAGAATGGACGAGATGGTTCGTTGTTCCCAGCAGATCTTGTGTCGAAGATAGATGATGGTTCCAGAACGGCGCCGTAGCACGATAATATAGACCTTGCCGGAGCTTGTGGCTTTCAGCTTTTTGACCTTTGAAGAATGAAGTTGCGCTCTGCGCACACGCTTGTGTTTATTATTATTATAAACACCAGCATTTACACAGATGACTTCAACTGCTGTGAGATGCTCCGGTGCGCGAGCTCAAATTCTAGTGCAGTAGCTTCGGTAACGGCCGAGGACTGTGCAAACGCTCTTGCTTGGACAGGCGAACTTTGGTCTCTCATTCTGCCCGGTAGTACCAGGGACTTGACTGACTTTTTATGCTCGTGTCCACCTCCGTTGTTGACGGTATCATTCGCTCTGTGATCATGAACTGCTTGCTTCTTGGGCAGCAGCATTCCCTCGCATGAACCAAGCTCTATCGTCTTTTCCGTGTCCCGCGCCGCTATCTCAAACGAATTCGTACCAGCGTTATTAGTCCGCGTTCCAGCGATCAGGGAAGCAGGCGAAATCTTTCCGTAATGCACATCCCATGTATCCCACCACACCTGGATCAGATCGGATCCAGGACAGAAAACGGAGCCGTCAGCAAATCTTTGGATATGCCAAGGCTTGGGTTGACCGATGAAATGAACAATAGCAATCTTGTCACGGAACCGCAAGTACGCTGGAACATAACTATCACTCGTGTTCAGCAACAAACCAAGGTGTGTGTACCTTTTTCTTCTTTTTTTTACCTATACGTCGTCGACGATGTCACGTTATAGATAAACGGGAGCCGATGTTCTATTGTCTCTGGCCATGAAGAAAAGTACGAGTTCAACAGTCCCTGATCACCACCTAACCTCCCCCCACGCCAAGCGTAAGTGAGCTTTTCGACTCTTTTTCTTCCTCTTATATACTGCTTGCTCCTTTACCGTCAAAAGAACCTTCCTTGGCAGCAAGCGCAACCAGTTCCCGGTAACACACTTCCGACGGCTCCATGACAAACACACCCGAATTAAAGCAATCGGGCCACCCGGCGTCAGGCGCAGCCGAAAACGAAGGTCTCTGGAACAACTCGTCCACATTCCTTAGCGGCAGCGTGTCGGCATCCAGAAACACAAGCTTCCTACGAGACAGTCGCCAAAGATGTAGCTTGGTAAACGTCAGTCCAAGATCAGGACGCCCCAAGAACTGCAAGTTCTCGGGCGTCGTGGTCTCGAGAGGATCAACATCAATGAGTTCGTCATACACATTCGCGAGTAATTCCCGGAGATGGTCTGCGATTCCGGGCGTGATTAGACATGCCAGAGGTCGCGTTGTCCTCAGGTCACGCAAGCGGTGGCCCAATACGAGCGCCCCAGGTACGTAGGAATCCGAGGTGACAAGCGTCACGTAGGCTTCCATTCCAGAGCAAAAAGGCAAAGTGCGTGTGAGACAGACAGATGGGGAGAGAGAGAGAGGGAGAGAGAGGAAGATACTGTATGCCGTCTCTTTGTTATCGTACCTCATCAGTATGACAGCCCAGCATCTTGTACGATCATGCTCTATTTCATTTTCATTTGCAAAGTTGCAAGGCTTATTTTCTTTGAACAGAACCACTATCCACAATCAAGAACATCGTTGCCGTATGAACTTTGCTGGAGTATGGTCCGAAAACACATCAGTAAATAACACTAATCTCCTGTACACCGCGTGGCCCAGCAGCAAGTTGTGCTACGGACCATCTGCCCGCATCAGCTACTTGGCGGTAGAAATAAAGAATTATACATGTCTGAAAGCACAGGCTTCATATTTGCGCAGAAAGTACAAACATAATATAAACAAATGCAAAAGCACCAGTCATGGTCAGTATGCTTTAAATGGATCTTGTGTGCTTCATCCGTCATTTCCATCGGGAATATCATGATCGTAAGTACAGTTGTTTGTTCAAAGCTTCAAAGGCGTGCAATACGTTATCATCGAGTTTTAAGCTACCACCCGCTCGGCCAAGAAAGAAATGACACATTTTCCACTTAGAAACATAAGTCCTTCGTGCAGGACCCGCCCGAAAGAGGCATCGGCGGGCAGGGCGGGCACCGCTTGAATACCAGTACGAAAATGTTCAACATGTTCCATTGGCCGTTCGAACCAGACGTTAGCCAAGTCGCGAAGCCCTGGTCGCTTGCGTAGACTGGTCATGTATTGAAGCCAGCCCCGCATAGATCTTTCACTTCTGCTGTTAATCATTGACAGAACCCACTGTCAGTCTTGGTCGTACCTAGCAGTTTCGTGTTCTGCGACAGCCGGCGGTGCTTGCCTCCAGACACGCGAGCAGGACGACGACACTTCCGCGTCCGCGTGAGGTCCTGGTCAGCGTAGGGAGAAGCGGAATGGAGATCGTTTTCTTCCGATCCATCTCCAAGGGACCATGCCGCTGGCTGGTGCTGCAGTTGTAATGCATAAAGCAAATTGCGACATGACGGTATTGTAACAGGTGAAGGCGCACGCCGCCATGCGCGAGGAGTACACTGGATATCAAATACACTCGTGTCATCGCCAAGTGTATGTCATGGGTAACAACACACTCCTTACCGCATCAAGAACGTGAGGAAATGATGAGTCCTATTCGGTGCCAGGCAACCGCAGCAGGCGTTCTGTAATAATGGTACTGCCCTGGCACGCTTAAATTGTCGAGATTGCAGGACACCCCTAAATAAAAACTGTTGGAAGTTGTCTGCGAAGTTTCTACGCATGTAGTTCAGCGTAGATTGTTGAGAGTGGCCCTGTTTGGCGACCGGCGCGAACGACTGTTGCCGAGGAACGGACCCTCGGGGAGCCTTGGACGTTGTCTTTGCTGCGATACGGCCCTGGCAGAGACTGCTGCCGGAAAGCGCGAAGCTCTAAATGTATAGTATGCCGATCGCAGCGTACCAACCGGCAGCAGACCTATATTATCCTCTGCGTTAGAACTTTGACCATAAGAGAATTGGAAAAAGGGTGTACTTACGCTGCAACAAAGTCTTGAGGGCCGTTGACGGTGAACCCGAGGCGGATAAAGTTGCAACGGCAGCCTCGTTATGTCCGCAAAAGTATCCAAATCAAATATTTCTGGCTTCATAAAGACGAGAAGAAAGGCCCTCATCCGACCACAAACGCAAGCCATGCTGCCACCGTCTTCTCAGAGTATTCGGTCTTGTGCCTACTAAGGAAGCCTAATAATGAAAGGCTCAGCAAAACCGCTGCCTCTGCATTGTATTGTTATGAACATCCAACTTACATACTTTGACCACTTCTTCGTAATAGTACTAAACACGCAAGGGATCAGCGATACCACACGATGCATTGCAGGTCGTTGTACGAACCGAAGCGGCAAGGGACAGCCGGATGCCGGATGCTGAATGCCGGATGCCCAAGACCAAGTCAGCGTGTTCAAGCGGGAACCAATTGGTCAGCAAGTTGCTGCTCTCGAATAGAACAGGCAATGCGCTATCGACGAGGAACCTCGGATCTCTAGAGACCAATGTTGAAACGGCGGCCCGTGTGCTTGCGCGGCCGGAACGGTGTGGTCTCCGCCCGTTCACCCGGGAGCAACGTCCCTGGTCCTTCGCGTTGTATTCCAGTATGTCCGTGCTCGCGGTCGTCTAAGGTACGTTCATATTAGCCGTATCCAATGCCCGAATGAAGTTTTATTCCAACGAGAACAAATGTCGTCCTCTGCCTACAAAATGGGATGAGAAGACAAGTCAAACACAAAGGCTAAGCTTGACTTACCTTTCATGATGACGACAGTAGAACCGACAGCACACCTGCAAAAGACATTGTGTGTTGATTGAGGAAGAAAATTGCGCGGCAGACAGTTGATCAGTTTTTTTTTTGATGCAACGTTGGAAGCTGTCCCGGAGCAAGACAGAATACTGGCTTCCGCGAACGCAGCAGGCAGCTTCCTTGTACAGCATGGGCAAAGTTTGAGTATGTCAATGATAAATACTCCTTGAAGGGCTTCTTGTGTACCTTTTGTTCTGTCTGTCATGCTGCAGTGTAAGAGAACGTCGACAAAGTTTCATGGACGACATGAGATGACGAACAACCGAAATCTCTCCATGCGACGAACAATGTCAGAGACCCAGGAGCATCCCGGCTCTATGCCTGTAATTGTCAGCTACACGAAATACTGGGTCGACTTTATCACTTGTGTGCACTTACCCAAGGCGCTCTCCGGTGAACTCCTGCGTGAGGAGCAGAGTTACGTAGAGGATTATATGTCGCCCACTCGCGCCGATTAGGCCTACGAAATCCCCGGAGGGAAACACATACGTCAGCACTAGGACTTGAGTCAGCATAACTTGTCGAAAGCACCTTATGCAGACAGCTTGGATCCCCATCAATAAAGAATCCTGATATATTCCAGTAGTCATCCGTCCTTACCAAATGTCTCTTGACTTGCACACAAAGTAGCTGCTTTAACGTATTTCTGGATCAAGAGTTCTTGCAGGACAAAGAAAAGAGGAAACGATTCGTAGGCGCCAAATGACGTAGCAGCTTGTACACGTAAGCCTAGCGCATTGATTCTTCTGGATAAAGTGAATCGAATGTTTGATCAAGCGTTGGCCGATGCTTTCAGCTTGAAAGATTACAGCCTGAAAAGAAAGATACCGCGGGTAAATATCTTGACTTAAACAAGCTACTCTATAGCGTGATTCACCGATGCAATGATAGTCTAATTCGATATCATGATCACTTTTATTGACAGAAGTTACATGTTTATAGAGGATGCTCGACAATGGTCACCATAAAGAAATACGGAAGTCATTGTAGGGTTCCTGTTTCTCAAGATGTTCCCCAGAGAATTCATCAACACCGCCCTGTTAAGCCAATTGCAGTTGTCGATGTTTCAATACATAGCAAACATATGAAAAACGCGAAAACCTCGTAAGGAAGCGCATATATAAATCACAAATCATAATAACAACAGTACAAGTTTTTTCCAATAAATACTGTAGATAGATATATACGATGTTCAACAGGGACCCAGGTTCTTCCATACTCCAACAGGGCCTCCAGGAACATCTCCAAAAGTCCACCAATTCGCCTCCCAGAGCTGTCCTTGGTAAACCACGCGGTCTCCTCCCACATATGTCTTTGTCAAGGACCATGGCAGAACGTTCCTGCACGGTGCTCCAGCAAATGGCGAAGGAGTTGCGCTCTGACTCGAGGAGGACGAGGATGGTGGGAAAGTAGATGATGCTCTGCGAGAAGAAGAAGCAGATCGGCTGGATGTTGGCCTGGGGATAGGTATCGTTGGCACAGGCCAAGTGAAGGACGAGGTCGACGAGTATATGCGACTACTGCTGCTGCTGGTTGGCAGCTGGAACTGACTCTGACTTTGACTGGGTGAAGAAGGTGTACTTGTTCCGTTGCCGCCGGCACATGCGCTCACTGGAATCACAAGTTATTACTATCGACTTTTTCTGTTAAGCAAAGGTGAAAAACAACGTTACCTGGTGTCCACTCATTAGCGGCATCAACTTTTGGTTCGCCGCTAGCAAACCATTTTGCCTAATGTGCCCTCTTTGCTTAATTCTATCCATCTTTCAGCATCCCCTTTAGATTTGCTTACCTCCCAAATGTAGCTGTACCATGCGATAGAGAAAAAAGAGAACAGAATGAGAAAACATACATTATAGTAATGAGCTATAACGGTTATCCGTTATCTTACCCTCTGCAAAGTATAGAGTTAGAGTCAATGTGACCCAAGGCTACGTATCGGTTATGTATACACTTACTGATAAGAGACACGACTTCCTGCATCATAACCACCCGAAGAAGCCGACCAAGCAGGTGCATCGCATGGCGGGAAAGCAAACGGCTGACCGCAGCTACCACTTTTGTTTATCGCAGATTTCAATGCCGAGTCGATACGACCGTTATTATAAGCTTGCGATGCATCTATGTACGATCAACTTGTTGAACTATTTCGCTCCTCTTGCTTAAAATAGCGAGCCAAGTGGTTACCCCAAAACATGAGACCTCCAAAACTAGGAAATGACCGCTGCATATCTTGTGCAATCTGTGCCAGGGTGGATGCGGACACGTAGCCAGTACCGGCCGCGGACGTACTGGCAGGTGCACCTATATAAATCTTGACGTCCGGATTGGCAGAGATATGGCGTGCCCAATAATCCCAAACGCCAAAGTTCCATTGGTTAACGTGACCAAAAGTCTGCAGACCACACAGATTATTGTCTATGTCCAAGAAAGAAACCGCGTCAGACAAGTTATATGCGATGCGTGTATGGCACTGGTGATGAAACTCACAAAACTGAACAAAGACGGCGTCCATCGGGAAATTGTTCATTGTTTCCTGCAGGTTCGCGTCGGGGTATACACACTGAGGAGCGGCAGTAATGTAATATTTCTTGCTGGTGTCCGCGTCGAACTTTGATTTTAACCTTTGAAGAAACGTTGTATAGTCTAAAACAAAACGAGTTATATATTTTCTCTGCTTGCATGCCCAATGAAATAAATACTTGCGTGCGGAGCCTCCGCCCTCGATATCCAGATCAATCCTGTATTAGGATGCTTGCTTAGCGCATAACGAAAAGGGAATAAAAACCACGCAGTGTCATTTTACCCATCCAGCACTGCATCACCAAAGGGTCGCATGTTGGATGATCCACCCAGGAACTCATTCCATATCGTGTCAGCAAAGGCCGACGCCTGCTCATCCGATGCAAATCCTACGCCACCTGTTGCTCCGCCTAGCGATAACACGATGGCTTTACCGCGTTCTTGACAATATTTGATATCACTCGCGATGCCAGTACAATTGGCCAATTCGGTGCCAGGAAATGTACCGTTATCATCGGTATTACACGTCTACATTTTTTGCCCACATAAATAAATTTAGCGATCTACAAAGCGCCAGATCCAGAACAAACTTACGTTGGCCAAGTTGATGATGGGTTGGCCGCCCAAACCGAAAAAGGTTGTAAGAAAAGAGATGGGGAATATGTCTGCGGTATCATCATCACAGTAGAAGCGAAGCGGTTTTTGCCATCCAGTACGATTAGCGGGATCAGCTGCTCCAAACGAGTTCTGCCCCCAGTCTATACGTGTTCCCCTTTAGATTTAGAACGTATACATAGATACACTCTGGTCGTTGTACTTACAAAGTGCGAGGTTGTTGTTGCAGTTGCTCTGGCCAGAGATGAAAAGCATGCGTCAAAGTCAGGAACCAACATACAGGAAACAACAGGGATTGCGTACCTGAAATGCAATGACGCAATTCAAGACAGATAATAAAAGAACAAGAGTCCACGCAATCGCCCTTCTCGTCATCATCATCATCATCTTCTTCTCATCCACAAAGGCTATAAAGAAAGAAAGAGAGAAAGGAACAAGCAGGAAAAAAGGCGTGCAGATCAAGGTGCAGTGTGTATAAATTCCAGTTGGATTTGTGGCGGCCCGTGTGACCTCATCGTCAACATTTCAACTGTGACAACCATTAAATACGTCTGTGCAGAATGTCCTGTCTTTTCCACAATGGCGCGTCTAGCTCTCTTTAATCAGACATCCTTTACAAGTTGGCTGTACCCAAGATGATGTCCTCTTTATGTATCACAAAGACTTTATCATCAAAAGGGGTCACCGCAACGAATAACCTGTGCTGAAACACAATGACCAACAGGCAAACAAACATTTGTGGGATCCATACTTTTGTCTTTTTGCTATCATATGCCTCACTGGCATATTTCACAGTCTCAAAGAAAAAGCCAGGACACGTGCTGCCGCATATTGGTCCATGCTTCTGATCGAGGTTGCACAGAGGAGTTACCCGATTTGGGCCGTATACCACTGACCGTTCCCAAATTTTTTCTGCAGCATGCTTCAGTTCTTGTGGCACATGCTCGAACGCCCATTACGATCCTCTCGAGACTTTGTCTATAGTCTGAAGCTCATTTGGATTCTTGCATTGTTGCATGGCGAGTTCTTGATTTTCTGGAGAGCCGCTCGTCAATGCGCACCATGGCCACGTCCAACCTCGTCGTCCATCACCTCTGCTAATGACCAAGTAAACGAAGCCGTTGTTCGCGGGGAGAGCTGCCATCTGTTAGACGTTAATCATTGAAATGAACAACAGGCGCTTGAGCGGTTTCTAGTCGTGGGCGATCCGCAATTGACCGACGCATTCTCCTACCAAGGCCGGCCAGGCATCCTACTGAGGATCTCTGAATTCTACAGCGACTTGTACATGAAGCGAAACTACCGTCATTTAAGCAAGGCGCTGGTGCCGGATGCCACCTTGTTTATGGGCGACTTGATGGACGGCGGCCGTGAATGGGACAATGTCGGGTAACGTTCTATCTCTCCCTCTTTGCCCCTTTTATACACTTGTTTCCAACCATTTTTTTCGGTTTAGGTACAAACATCAAGCAGCTCGATTTCATCGCGTCTTTCCCTCAAGACACCCGCAGTTTTTTATGGCCGGCAACCACGATATCGGGTTTGGCAACGGGATAAAGTCGCACGTGTACGACCGATTCAAGGCCGAGTTTGGCCCGTCTTCCCATGTCATCCGTACATCCTCATCGTACTCTATCGTGGTCGTCGACACCGTCTCGCTCAGCGCCAATAATCTGACCAGCAAAGACGAGGCACTACGACTGCTGGACACGCAATTACCCCCGCACCCGCGTATCTTGATGTCCCATGTGCCGCTTTATAGACCGCCAGGCACGTCGTGTGGCCCCGATCGACAAGGCCAGAGCGACGAGATATACCAAGGCACAGGATACCAGTACCAGAACCTGCTTGCGGAAGACCTCAGCCAACTGCTCCTTGAACGCGTGAACCCAGTCGCCGTGTTTTCCGGCGACGACCACGATTACTGTGCCGTCTGGCACAACAACGCGCTCGAAATCACAGTGCCGACATTTAGCATGGCACAAGGATTAAAGTACCCCGGCGTCCTCTTGCTCGACTTGTCTCCCTCAGAGGGCGATAACTCTTTTGCTACCAAACTTTGCTGGCTTCCTGATCAGATCGCCGTCTTTGCCAGTTATGGATACTTGGCCGTTGCCACTCTCGCTGCGCTCTGCATCATGCACGGATTCAGACAACGTTATCATCATCACCAGCGCAATACAAAAGGTAATAGGTTTGCTTCCATGGTGGAAGATCTACCCATGCCAGCAACAACATCAACCCGTTCGTCATCACCTGTCATCTCCACCAGACGGTTCTTTCTTTCTGCATTAACCAAAGATATATCCGACATTGCTTTCACTGGCATCATTACCTATATTCTCTGTGTTGTTTTTCTCTAACTACTAATTTGTATATATATACATACTTTTTTTCTTCAAACATGAAGTGCCTCCAACACGGTCAATATATATTTAGCCAATTTGGGTCGCTGAATCGCGACGCAAGTCAATTCACTTTCGTAGGGCACATAGTAAATGTGATGCTGTCTGTACTTTGCCAGATTCCGCAGCAAAAGCGCAGCCGTCAGCGGTACCCCAGACACATCGGCTTCGTCCACGGGTATCTTGTCAACCACAAAATGATCATTCTTCTTTCTCTTTTTGATCACCTTTTTCTTTCGTATTTTTCCTTCTGTACCGCCTTCATCAGTATCGGCAACAAAATGTGTCCGTAAATGGCCTTTGGCAAAGCTTTGACTACGGAATCCGTGCCGCCCGCAGTTCATCCACTGACAGCTGTATTCTCCGCTTTCATTGGCTTTTAAATGACTCGATACGATGTGTGCGTGCAATTCACTCGAGTTCTCAAACGCCTCTGTGCATTCTTTCCACTCGCACTGGATCTCTAAATCACTGCATTTAGCGCGCGCGCGCTCCCAAAGTTCCTCGCATAAAGATGGTGGACTTACTCTCTGGTTCTTTGGGTGGCGCATACTTTATATTCCGCAACACCACATCGTTCAGCATGGCCGTCGTATTACTACTATTCGCCACGCTCTGCTCCACAGAAGCCGGCTGCGGGAACGCAATCTTGAGGACCGTATAAAACTCCTTGACCGCCAGCGGTTTCTCGGATCCAAACAATTCAAGGTACTCGGAAAATATCTGCTTGAGCGCCATCGTGTCCTCTTCCCCGGCTTTGACCAGTTTTTCCTTGAGCCACCCCAGACATCGATACGGCTCGTCCAGGTTGGCATAATCTGTCAAGTCCGGAATTGTCGGCGGTGTACTCGTTTGCTGTTGTTGTTGCTGCTGCTGCTTCTTATTCAACGCTGCAGGAATACCATGGATCGTCGCATTCAAACTGTTATTACTAGCCGCCAGCGACGACTTGTACGAAAGGTAACCCGTCAATAACCCAATCAAGTTGCCGCCCGGGAACAACTGCACAAGCTGAATCCCAAATTGGCTTTTGCCCTCTTCAAGGCTCGATAACTGATACAAGTACTCCAGTATCGCAGCCGTCAACTCTTCATCGTCATCCACCAACAACAGCTCGCCCACCCGTCGAATGATATCCGCGTTGTTGTTAGCCTTGCTGAGCACCCGCTCATTGATTTCCGTCACTGCCACTCGCGTCAATGCCCGGATCGCACCCAAAATCAGTGCTCGGTCGTTGGTAAACAATAGCCGGGTCATCGCCACCAAGTACGGATCAGACGGACTGTTCAGCACCACTTGCGGCGCAATGTTTTCCAGGATATCCAAGCAGTGTCTGCCCAGTTCCGCATACTGCTCGTTTGCTGACAACAAGCAAGACACGCCCATCATCAACATTTGCCGTAACTTTTGGTGCTGTGCCAATCGACGGATATTATGCTCCACAAACGAGAAGTTGCGTATAATGTGAAAAACTTGAAGTACACGTTCCATTGTCTCTTGGCTCTTTTTGCTGCTGAAAAAGTCCGTGTGGTCGCATGATGATTCGTCTATTGATTTGATGTGCTGCTCAAAAAATGGCTCGGCAAAGGTAATCAGATCGTCGAGTAAAGGTGGTGCATAGTCGAGACTAAAGTTCTCTGCTCCAAATGAAAACCGAACGAGTACGTTGAATGCCCAGTCAATCTCGTTGGGTAGGGTTGATTTCAGTGCTAATAGTATTCGCGAACGTAACTCTTCATCCATGAAAACCGCAACTATTTTCTTTTAATAATCGCTGTGGCACACAATCTGTCCCGCACTTACATTGGTGGTGAAACTCGGGAGTCGTTTGTATGGCTGAAAACGGTTGCGGTATAAAAGGCATAGCTGGCAGTTGCGGTAGTGGTTGTGGTAGTGGTTTATTTCTCGGTACTGGTTGTGGCTGTTGAGTGAATGCTATTTCACTGTTAACGGGGGACCACAAGATCTGCCTACCCACGTTCCCATTTGCTTACCGGTAGCTGTTTGCCTTGCTGCATTTTTAGGTTTGATGGGTCCAGCGTCTGGTGGCAAAGGCGAAGAATGTTTATGACTTTTTGGTCCTCCTTCCAAATGTTCCTTTGGTGGATTCCATGGTCTCTTCCACACATTTTCTTCTTCCCAGCCCAGCTATCCATCCAATTATTACCTCACCGCGTAGATGAAAAGACAAATACCAAGGCCTTACCAAGTTCTTTATATAGACGGCTTTGAGGATATAGGCGCTATTGGTACATGTCGGTGGAAAATCAAACGGATCACCAACTTGTTTCCACCCTCGATTTTGCGTCACCTGTATACCGCTCATGAGCATTGAACGCATTTTGGACAATCAGAAAAAATTTACCTTTTCATAACCTCCAGCTTCCATGACGATCTTGTAAATCTTGAGCAGATCGAGCTTTTTACCGCCTAGAACGGGCTCTGCCTGCAGCGTGGTGCTAGACCAGATCGATTTAGCTCCCCTCTGCCGCTCTGACAAGATGCATAAAAGTTACCCTTTTCGTTCGTGGAATTCTCGTAATTGACGCATAAACTCCTCATATTCAGGCGTTCGCTCTATAGCTTCTACCGGCTGTGACATTGTTACGATTTATCGGACAAACGCAAAGAAAAAACGCCAAACTTAGTTGCTACACTGGGCTGAGTTTGAACAGTTGCGCTTTGATCTCCAAGAAACAGCCATTGAAAGCATAGGGATAATTACTGTATTTGGCATTGTAGGCTAAGCTACTCGAGAATTTGCTGTTCATACATAAAGTAAAAAATAGGAGTAAAAGGGAGAGAGGTGTTCTTAAAAAACAATGGAGGAAAGAAGAAGGATTTAGCAAATGGTACAGACATTGGAAACATTAGCCGAAGCCAATGGACAATTATCTGGCGTCGCATACAGGCCCTGGCCACCGTTTCCCCACCAATCCGGCACATAGCCCGACCCTTGAATGACACCAAAGATCACGAGCGTCGTGATCGCCACGCCAGAATCGAACGCGGCCGACGTCACATAATTGTACTTGCGCCACCATTCGTGGCGGTATCTGCGCAGATAGAACATAAAGATGAACCCGACCGCGCACCACATGGAGAAGTTGACTGGCACCGCAGGCGGCATCATGCCCGTGGCGTTGAAGATCAGCGGGATATGAACGTACTTGAGCCACGTGACTCGCGGGTACTTGCGCGACAGGAGCCAGAACGGGATCGGGAGCAGGAACCCGATCAGGAAGAACCACAGCATGGGCCGGTACGGCATGCCAGGTCCAAACAGCCGGCCTGGACCGATGAGTCCCCAGATCACAGATGCAGAAAAGAAGGTCCTAGCGAACGAATTGTTAGAAATCCTTGTCTCCTGGGGACACGTATATATATAGAGTAACTTACTGAGCGTTACTGCAGGTAAAAGGATAGGCTTCATTGGTACAAATTTTGGGTATCGTCGCCATCAACCACCGGGCCGTGGCCAAGTTGATCAGGCCACCCAGGACCGTCCCGATCACCTGGACGTAAAACATGGCGCGCGGCGGGATCTTGGTGTAGTGTCCGAGCTTGAGGTCTCCCACAAACGCCAGGCACTGGTACATGCTAATGTAGCCGTACGTCTTGAACACCACGTTCGCAATCGGGAAGCCTGGCTTGGCGTATCCAATAATGAATTCTGTAATCACGTTCAACCCCGGCTGCTGGTTCGTCAGCGCCTGGATGATCCCGCACGGCAAGACAAACACCGCCGCAATCGCGACCGCCAGGATCAGCCCCCACCACGGCAGATAAATCGGCCACGCGTATATCACCCCAAACGACACGCCAAAGGCGACGATAAACGTCGCCATGTACCACCAGTGCGGCACCTCCGGGTACGCCTGCATCAGCTTGCCGTGGATGTCTTCGGGCTCGCTCCGCGACCGCCGGAACTGGGCAACGATGTCCTTGCCGTGGTGCAGCGCCGTGTGCGTCAGGACCGACGTTAGTCCCGCAAACATGATGCCGTACGTAAACGCAAAGAACGTCGACATCTGGAGGGGCCCGTATTCTGCGTACGCGGTCTCGTTGAGCGTCTTCTCAGGCGTCATGACCTTGTTAATGTCAAAGAGGGATCCGTCCGTCGTGAACAGCTCCGGCGTGATAATCGGGAACCGCTGCGAGCCCCACAGGTTCGAGTAGTAGAACGACGGCACAAAGATCCATGCCACAATCACGAAGCCGACAGCAATGTTCGCAATCGCCCACCACGGGACCACAAGCGGCGAAAGCAGATACGACGCAATCGTCGACCAGTCAAAGCTTAGCGCAAGCACGCCCATGCCGCTGTAACCGCCCGTCACTTGAGCCAGCGTACGGTTCTCTGGGTTGATCCAGCACGCCCACGAAAAGAAGGTCAGGATCGAAAAGAAGTAGCCTGGAAGCCAGTAATAGACAAACATCCCGACGAAGCAGTATAAAAACCATCGCAGACGCGTCGGTCCAGTCCAGTCCCTTATCATTCATTCGTCAATATGAATATATCTTTTTTTCTTTCCTTCTTTAAGATACACTTACTTTTCTTTAATGTGCAAAGATCGGAAAAGGGCAATGTTGGCCAAGTTGGCGGGCCAAACCATGGATGGTGGATAGACAAGGAAAGGGCGAAGGAGACCAGCCATACCATAACCAACCAGCTAACATATAGACACAGCTCAAGACCTCGGTCGTATACATCTCCCTCGTTCTATAATAACAGTACCTGAGTAGTCCAGACAAGAAGGATACCACCACCCCAGCCAAGGTCCTGGTTATAAAAGATCTTTTGAATCGTAATGATATCGATAGCGTAAGCGGTCGAGTAACTGCAGTTGGCCATGGTCGTGATCAGGACGTGCTCCTTGATATTGAACGGGCCAGGATTAAAGAATCGAGATTTGGGTATCAGCTTTTCCATGAGCTTGCCCACCGGGAACGAAATCAATTGGATAATGAGCGGCGTGAGCGTCATGGCGTTTTTGCGGTACCAAAAGAACTGGTTGACGAACGCCAAGAGACAGGTAAACACGATGGCCATGGACCACATCCGGAACGTGTAAACAGGCATGGTCGGATCATCCGTGCTAAAACATGTTAACTTGGCGGCTGCTGCTGCTGCTGCTGCTGCTGCTTATCTGTCTGGCTTACTTACTTGGGCACAATGGCTCGGACTTCTTCAATGGGTGAATCTTCAGTGTCTTCAACATGTTCAAGGAATCCCTTTTCGCTTTCGTACACTTGAGGCTTCTTGTTCTCCTCAGTCTCTGCATTTTCTTGGCTCTCCATAGTGCGTGTGTATGTACAAAGGGAGGAAGAAAGAGGGGGAATCAGAATGTGAAGAGAAATAGAGTTTTGTATTATATAAGGAATTCCTGATGGATACATATAGCCAAACTTTCCTTTATAGACAAGGAAAACTGTAATATGCATATCATACAGCATGGATGTTGTACCGGACTCCGCTTTTCTTGCCTCCCAATCCCCCCACTGAAAAAAATACCCTTTACTTCCTGATCTTCTGACCTTTTTGTCATCCAGAGCCTGCGAAAAACAAAAAGTGAGGGAAAATTATTTGGCGCACTTTCGACGTCAAACTTTCCAGAAATGCAGAATATTGCCTATTTGGGATTGTCCTCTATCTTTCGATACGGTCGCCTGGATATCTTATCCCTCTCGCAGGTCCGATTTCACAATCTGTATCACCTCAAACGTGTGATTTCTCCCATAAGGTAACCTGTTCCTGTGACCATGTTGCCCAAAGGAAACGTCTTCTTCCTCAGACCCACACAGGTTTTGTTCTCTGGCCTGGTCAATACTCTATTTACCAAAAGTAATAGTGATTCTAAAAACAATATATGTGTATAGAAACATGTTACATATCTACAGAGAGAATCATACCGGCTATTCACTCCTGGATTTGGCGTTACACATTTCACCACTTGTTTCTTCCATAAACCAAAAATATACAACGCATCAACCGGTGAAAAAAGAGAGAAATGTATTAGGTAGTTGTGTATACGTATGCGTGTGTGTGTGCGTCAGACAGTCAGATGAAGTATATAGCAGTAGTAAAGAACGTAAAAACCAAAACGGTGGAGAAGTTATGCAGCCCGATTTCCTCGACGCAAAGATCGATCCACAGAGAGGTTACTATTGTTCTGACTGGGTGGTGTTAAATGTTGCTGTTCCTCGGATTCACTATTCGAAGAGATCACTTCTCCATTCCTTCGAGCTTCAGCTTCCCGTAACCGTCTCTGCCGTTCTCTCTTGCGTCGATAATACCCTCCTTTACGTCGTGCTGCTTCAAGCCCTCTGCAAAAGATTTCGTATTGACAAAAAACACAGATCCATTCGTCTGGATCTGGACTTTTCACCAGCGCCACATCAGATGCAAGTACATTAATACTACTGCTCTGGTCCTCTGCTGCTGCTCCTGCCTTCTTTTTGGCTTTTTGCTGCCCTTTCCGTCGCCGACTATTATTCGATCCAGTAGTTGTAGTAGTAGTTGTTGTTGTCGCCGATGATGATGATGTTGCTGCTGCACTACTACTAGTAGTGCTACTGCTACTACTGCCTGTCTTGTCGCGATCTGCTGGTTTACCCTTCTTCTTTTTATTATCTACGGGCCGTTGTGCGTTTGTGGGAGGATTGTTGTTCATGTGTGCAGTATTCACGGAATGCTTCCCGTAGTCTACTACGCGCTGTAATTCATCGCCCTTTTTGGATATAGACGGTGATGACATAGGAGGTGGTCGTCCTTGCATTAAAGGCATCGTTTGTCGGAGCACATCCGATAACCCGATGGTTGACTTTGTTGTCGACAGAGGCAAGTCCTCAAATTTCGGTAACGCCTTTAACCGCTCTCGTGTACGAGCGTCCATCGAAAAGTTGAAGGCGCCTTGAGGGAATGATGATGAAGACGTGGGTTTGCTGTCGCTGTTACCAGTAGTACGGTCCTCTGCTGCTGCGGTCACCGTCGTTGCACTACTCCTCCATCTGTTGCGATCTTTCCTTCGCAAAATACTAGACTTTTTCTCCTCCAATACTAGTAGATCAGCAGTGGCGGCAGTAGTCGTCCCAGCAGATCGTTTCATCTTTTTGGCATTGTCTCTGTGATTCGCATCACGTCCTCCCTGGAGCTCATGTTCAAGAAGGATATCTTTCATATCCAACAATCCAAAGCACGCACTTTCATGCTCATCATCCTCTGAGGACAAGGTTAAGCGTCCAATGCCAAAGTCATCGTCAGAAGAATCATTTATCTCGGCTGATACCGCTTGTAGATAGGTCCGCTGCAGTTCTCGAGCTGGAGGTGTAAATTGCCATACATACGGCGCGAACGCCGGGATACCGCCGATGCTACTCGTAACATTTGTCGTTGTCGTGGTGGTGGTAGTAGTAGTAGGCTGATCCTGCTTTACGCTGTTATTGTTGTTGGCAGCACTTTCAGACGTCCCGTCCGTCTTTTGTTTATTAATAGCAGCGTTTCGCTTCCATCTAGGCTTGGGAAGCGGCAAGATCTTGCGGTTTTGCAGATGAGGATATTTGGACGGATCTAGCGTGGTGCCACCCATTATTACTTTCTTTGTTTCCTCTTCGCTCCCATACTCATCATCGTCATCTTCTTCCTGATTTTCTTCAGTAGGAAAAGTGATTGACTTGGACAATGGGTGTGGGGTATGAGCCTTGTTATTGTAATACTGTTTCCCTCCATCCGTTACGTTGTTTGTTGGGAAAAAACTGGGTCGTGGTGCATTGTACGATGCCAGACTGGTGCTGCCGCTCACAGACTTGCTGTTCGACGATTGTGTCGTATTATTACTGCCGGAGGAGTTTGTTATTGCTGCTTCAAAGAAGGCATTTCCATTACTGGATTCTCTGCCTTCAAGAGTGTAATCAATCGGTGGAGACGTTCCACGCTTTTGGCATGTCCGAGAAGACCGTCCATCATCGCTTTCTTCTTGTTGTTGTTGTTCTGTTGGTATCTGGGTTTGCTCCCTCATCATAGTAAGAAGGTCATCAATATGTTTGTCGCTTATGGTATTATTATCAACCGCAAGGTTCCCGTCTCTTTCTTCTGCTTCTTCTTTTCGTTCACGTTCTGCAAGCAGTGCCATGAACTCTTGAAATCCATGTTGCTGCTGCTGGTTTTCGTCGTTTGTTTTCTCGGTGTTGTTATTGTCCGATGGAAGTGTTGTCGTCATCGATGTTGTACCGCAGTTTCGTTTTAATTCTGGCCTTATCCTCGGGCAGCGTATAAGCCTTGGTGAGCTTGAAACAGCGGTTTCACCATTGCTGTTGGTGGTGAAATTCACTAGACTATAGCCGCTCCAGTGTCTCTTGGGTAACACATGTGTATTCAGACTTCGGCCTTACGAAAGAGGAGTAAAAGAAAGAAAAGACAATGTACCAATCAGCAAAGGACGGCTCCTTTCAGCAAAATAACCGATCAAGTAGCTAGTATAATACCAGAGACTGTCTGAACATCGGATACAGGGACCTCCTCCTTTTTGGATGTTTCAATGAGGGACGACATGGAAGTTTCATGAATCGTAGTAATCGTTGCTTGCTCTCCCAGCTGAGCTTCCGAGTTGAAACTGCAACCTCAGACACGACCCCCAACCGACGTCAATGTGAATTTTATGGTCTCGCTGTAATCTTGATTGTTACAAAACCGGACACCAGGGGCATAGTTTTCCGCTATACATTGTTCGCTTGACCATACTCTAGTTCGGTCGTACGTCCAAATTATAATGGCTCGATATCTGGGAAATTGATATCCAGGTATAAATCGGAGGTCTATCATTTCCTATATTTTCCTGCACACTGTTATACTCTGTATTTCATTCAGCATTACATCAATATCTAGCTGTTTACAATTTCATCATCCTCATATTTCTGGTCAGGTAGTTTGCAAATATCACAAGCCAAATTCCAAAACTGCTTGGACTTGTTAACATCTCTCGAATCCAGTGAGCTCTCAGCTCGTTGGCCGTCACGGAAATATGCACCGGATAATGATGTTCCTTCAAGGCGTAGTTCTTCACTGGTAGCAAGATACACGTACTGGTCCGTACTTGCATCTTCGGACGTCGCAATGCTCATCCGGCTGATCACATAGCGCATCAGAAACCGACGCAACCAGTTGGCGTAGTGCCGGTTCAGGTCCGTCGTAGGCACAAACCCAGGGCAAAACGCAAAGATGTCCATGCGGGGAAATCTCTCGACCAGACGGTACATGAGCCAGAGCTGCGCAACTTTGGATAAACAGTAAAAGTCGATCCCGTCCCAATGCTTGCGTCCGTCCAGATACGCCAAATCGATCGAGTCTGGTAGGCCGCCCCGTCTCACCTTCGGATCGTGCAGCGACGAGGTCACAAAGATAACCCGTGCCCGCTCCTCTTGAACAAGAAAAGGAGCCATCCATAGCGTCAGGTACCACGGCGCAACTGCGTTCCCAAAGATCGTTTTATCCACCACTGTCGTCTCGGACACGTATTCGAGCTCAGCATTTACCTCGGCTGCATTATGAATCAGCACATCCAACCGTGGCAGGCCTAATGACGACCATGCCGCGGCCGCCGCATCGACTGAGGCAAGGCTAGACTGATCCAGAACAATCTTGTGTAATCGTGTCTTGGCAGCATCTCCCAAAGGCAATCCATCAAGAATCCACGCCGAAGCCGCGTCCAACTTGTCTTGGCTGCGACCCGTAATCACAACAGCGTGCCCCTGTGCTAAAAGCTTACGCGCAGCACCGCGGCCGAGACCACTGGTACCGCCGGTGATCATGATCACTTTGGCCATAGCTCCCTCTCTGTAACGGTTTGTCAGCAATCGAACAGGAATTGGGAGAACAGATATAATCAAAGTCAACCCAATGGTCCTTTATTCAATGCTTGTTGTACGGATATTTATACGTTTTCTATAGTAATGTGACAGTTCGCGTGATTGCGGACTATGACAACTACTTGGGCTTAGCAGCGGACTATGACAACTACGTAATTGAGCTTAGCAGCGCTTTAGCCTGATCTGTAAAAGTGGTTTAGCGGTGGCTGATGTCTTGCTTACACTCTCGAAAGACGAAAAAAATTCGCAAGGCCGTTATTAGAAAGACATGCATTGTTCATTATTGTTTCAGACCCGTTTTGTTGATTACAATATGCAGAAAGTGATCTGCAAAAGCCAAATTAAGTGATGCCCAGTGCAAAGGCGTATCAAGGGGCAAAACGATGCCGTGGATAATGGGTACACCGCTATTACTATTGCTACTACAGCTAGAAGACGAGGATGGAAAGATGTCGGGTAGAATCTCATGAAGTACCTGTCCAATCGTTTTAGGCGATCCTTTTGCTAATACCATGTTATTCTTATGGCTTTATCTGATCTCTCTTCCACTGAATGAAAAACTCACCAGAACTATTGTCGTCGTCGTTGTCGTGATCGTATTTTACCAGTTCTTGGATGGGAGGACACTGCAGATCAGGCAAATACAATCGTAGTGGTACGTGGCGCATAGGCGGTCCACCTGGATCAAGAAACAATCGTTTGTTGACATCCCAGTACTCATCGTATTGATCTGCGTCACACCGTTCGTTTTTGGTTAATACCCGCTTTCGCGCTTCCCTTTTCATGCGCTCTCTCTCTCTCTCTCTATACCTTTTAGCAGGGACTGCCATAACTGTATCTGATCCTTTTTCGACAGGTTCATGACTTTTTTGGTTGTGCCGTGACGAAGAAAGTCTGCCTTTTGTCGTTACATACAAGTCTTTAGATGGGATATTCTAGAATGCTATTAAAAGTGGGGGCTGACCTCTTTTATCATGGACATAAACATGTCTTGTATGATTTCCATGGACGGCAACCGTAATATCCTGTCACTCGGAAATCCACTGGTATGCACAGTGATATGCCACGGTAGTTCCAGGGTATCATCTTCTTCCAATGAGATATGCAAGTCATATAATAGGCCTATGGGATGATGCCTGACAGACAAACCCGCGCACTTTTTTGTTCGTTCTTTTCAATGATACCGACAATGCAACCTCTTCTCTTTCTTTATTGTGAAACGATGCCTTACCATTTCAATGGCTGACTCTTGTACTCGTACCAAACTTCCTTTTCGTCCAGATTGGCATCAGGAAATAGAGCTTGCAATTCTCGAGTGATCACCGGCAAGTAAGAATTTCGTGCCACTTGCATCTAATGGGAACCGTTGCTGTCGGCATAATGCGCTCTCCAACTCAACACCGCCCCCACTCTCTCTCTCTCTCTTACAAATACGGGTATACTGGACATTTCGGCCGGAGTAACTTGTTCTGTTGCCGCAAAAGTGAACTGTATAGGTATTTTACCATTCCATATTGCACGAGAAACCTCAGCATCATATTCTGCCATGGTTTATCCTGCCAGCGCGCGCAAAAAGCGGGGGAGAAATTGGGCCGCCACTGCTTTCGGCTTTTGAAACAGCTTTGAATGTGTTGTTTCCGGTTCTTTCGCATTATGTTCCGTGGTACTGTGTACAATAAAAAGGCAAGGTCAGTTATACTGGTCCTGTTGTGAGACTGGGAATAAAACGCTTTTGGTATAGGTGTAGTATATCCGCTTGGCCATCTTTCCACAACCTTGTCAGTAATGAACATCACAGCAGTTTAGACATTTTGAAGATTGTCCAAATGGCACCGCTTTTGCATAGTCGCGCTCTCGTCACCCGTTTGAAGTAGCTTTTCCTTTCCAGTTTCGGACACTGCCAGCTTGACGCAATAAGTCATGACGTAGAAAATAATGAGTTTTGAGCACTATACTCGGGCAGCGACACAGAAACGCAGCCCGTAACAGGCACCATAAGCGACAGTCGTTTATTGATGCATATTTTGTACGGCTTTGTGAACGCCGGTCGACAGGTGCACTCCGAACATGCTCAATCTTCTTGGTGCAATCTGTGGATGCAAGTCTCTGGTGGTTGGTGACGTCGACAGTCCACGACGACCGAAACGTGGAAGCATGGAATACCAGAAATCTTTCAAAATTTTACCAGAGACATTTAGATACACGCAAGCGATCACGACAACTTTTCATTCTTTGTCTTCCCAGGAAAGACAAGGCCATTCGAAACGTCCAAATTGATACTTTATGAATATCCTGCAAATCGGTTGATCGGCTGTCCGCTGGTCTAGTGGAAGTAAGATCTCTAACTCGTTGATATTTTTTTGGTTCCGTCGTAAACTCCCCTCCAAAAAGTTTACATACGGTTACACGAATTTCGCTTACTGTAGACAGCATTCGAACTGGTTTATCTCGGACTACTCATGAACAAGGGCAGCTATGACATTCATATTACTAGCAAATAGAATATCTTGTATATTTAAATTGTGAGAGATCGTACAAAAAAGATTAATAGGGAGTGTGGCCTCCACGAGCCTTTATGACAGCACGGCATCTATCGCGTATGCTGCTAAGAAGTTTTTCACAAGCGGAAGAAGGAATATTGGCCCATTCTGTCTCCAGAGCTCGGGAAAACTCCTCTTTCGTTTTGACCAGGTGTCTTCGCTACTTGATCCGTCTCTCCAGTTCGTCCCAAAGGTGTTCGATCGGGTTTAGGTCGGGACTTTGCGCCGGCCATCATGCGATCGTGGGGATGCCTGTTTGGCGCTTCCACCACGTCGCGTAGTTTCCCGTATGACAGCTGGCGCCGTCTTTTTGGAACAAAAACTATACCCCAGAGTTGCTCGTACGAAGGGCCGTCAATACCGATCATTGG
>JSYX01000359.1:0-35802 GCA_000787465.1 Thermomucor indicae-seudaticae
CAAGCGCAAAATGAAGTTTGGATGAACGCACACCAAAAGGAAAAATCCAGTAAATTTCTTCACCGGGAAATGAAGTCCAAGGATATATGGACATGTCTGTGTCTTCGCGATTGCTCAAATCAAAAGTAGGCTTGTGGAATGGTTCACGGAAGCTAAAACTGGTGCCACCTCGATCCATTGCAATCCCGGGCTACTGCGATTTCAACAACACGCGATGACAATGCAATAACTGCAGGCTTGTTTTCCCCTCATCAACCATATATGGCTTATACAGCAAGAGCACTGCCGTGTTGAAATGGTCCAAACTAAAAATATCGCTTACGTATATGCCTTATTCTTCCTAGCGTAAATTATGCAAAACCATATACAGTAGGATGCCAATTTTGGAGACATCTGTGGAGGCCTACTCTGTTATCAGTCCGCTGGTCGCAGAGAGAGGACTAAAACATCCAAAAAGGACCACTGTCAAAGGAGAAAGAGAAACGATATTCATGACCAATGAGGACGTGAAGGTCGTTGATGCCCAGGACGATGGTCAGCTGCAGAGACAGGAGCCGTCGCAGGTAATGCCGAGCGTTCTGGATTTTTGTTTGGTGATCGGACCCAGTGGGCCAACCACTGCATCAGCCATACAGCGATGTTGACCGGCAGAAACGTAAGTGCAAACAAAGGCTGGCGAGTCGATCTCTCCTGGTCTTGTTCGATCATGTACAATATCATCCGGTCCAAGCTACTGAATCTGCGTTCCAGAGACGCGAACCGCTCTTCCGACCATTCTTTGAATGATTTTTCTTTTTCTTCTATTCGCTCTGTTGTGCTGACCAATGCACCTAGCGCGGGACTGATATCTTTGGTGATCTGTCCAAAGTTTACAGCTAAGACACAGTACCTTGCTTGTGCAGTGTGAAAAGAAAACATGCCTTACAGAGTTCTTCTTTCGTGATCAATCCTGTATACAACTCACTGATCTCTTTTGTTACGCGGGCAATCCTGGCCTGTAACAAGTCCATAGTACATGATGTACCCGCGTAAGCTGCCTCGTGCTGGAGGGCCAGAGCCCGTTCTATCAACATGGTCACGACATACTCAAGCGGTCTTATGAGAGCGCCTAGTATGAACACGGTGACATTGAAATAGTTCAGATAGCGCTCGTCGTCGGACAGGAAATAGTAACAAACAAATCGAAGTGAGTACACGACAATGAACGGAGACACCAGAAGCCACATGAGCCCCACTCGTTCGTCCTTGCGCAACTGCTTTGCCATCATCCGGTGCCGCTCACGCTTATCCTTTTGGCGCGAGGCAGCGTTTTGGTGAATAATCCGACGTGCGCGCGCATCCTCAAAACAAGACCATGGCACTATACGAAACGAGTGGTCAGACACACAAGCGCATTTTTTCGTTAGGATATCCACTGTCTCTCCAACCTGTAACCCATTTGTATACGTAGTAAAGGATCAATAAGCCCATCACAAAGTCACCCCAGACTTCGGCACTTCCTGCAACAAACGCGCCCAGCATGGGAATCACAGCCAATACGATGGGCCATGATATTGCCGTCGAAACTTCGCCTTCAGTCGTACTTGTTTCCGTGCTCCCGAGAAAGGAACGTGACGATAGCGGTTGAGTGGGCCGTGGTTTGGGTCCGGGCTTTGTCCGCATGATTCTTTCAGAGCGCCTGCTGTTTGGTATATCGCGCGTCAGTCCAATAAACAGGTTAGCTTCATCCGCGTCCGAATACGTCATCTTCTTTCGAAAACAAGAACGAAAAGAGAAGAAAGTGATTAAAAATGCAGCTGATCGTTCCCATTTCAGGGCATGAACACTCAACCGTTGGCTTCAACTCCGCGCACCATTTACGGGAAAAGCCACCACACTCCTCATATCCAACTTCATTCATAAAGAGATGCCTGCACCGCTTATATCACCTGCCGAAAAGGATTACATTACGCAAGGAGTCGAAGCCGATTGCCGCGCTGATGGACGGGGACGCTTAGAATACCGACATTTGGTGCTGGAGACAGGTTTATTATCACAGACCAGCGGCAGCGCGCGTTGCCGTTTAGGTGACAGCGATGTCTTGGTGGGCGTCAAGGTCGAGATCGGCGAAATTGAACAGGGACGTCCCAATGAAGGCCGCGTCATATGTAACGTCGAATGGTAAACACGACTGACCTTTTGAGCGCTCACTGTTCCGGCAACGATGTTGACCTGTTTTAAAGTTCTCCTAGTGCTTCACAGCAATTTGAAGGTCGCGGTGCTGACGAACTCAATAACTTGCTGACGCTCGCTCTCGAACGGTTATTCAGTGGTCCACAAAGCGGGCTGGATCTCGCTAAACTCTGCATTATTCCCGGCCAGCAATGCTGGGTTATCTACATTGATGCGATGGTTCGTTACAGCAGAAAAAAAATGAGTTGCTAAGATTTCAGAAAGCTGACAACATAGCACATTAGGTGATGGACTGTGCAGGTAACCTGATGGACTGCGTTGCGATAGCCACACGTGCAGCATTGTTTGATACCCGGGTACCAAAGACGGAGATCCAGGATTTGGGTGATGGAGAATATGAGTTTGAGGTCATGGATGACGTTGAAGACGCAGAACCGATTCCTGGTCTTGAGCGGCTCCCTGTCTCTATGAGCCTTTACAAGGTAGGCGCGCTGGACTCAGTTCGTGAAATAGAGTATTCTTTGATTCAGTGCGGTTTAGATTGGCGACCGGTATATTGTGGATCCCACTATCTTGGAAGAACTGTGCTCACAGGTGACCTTGACTGTGGGCGTTAACAAAGATGGTGCCATCTGCGGCGTTCAGAAAGCCGGCGGAGGCAGCATAGAACCAAGCCTACTGACTGAAATGATCCAGGTAGGCGGCTTGGACGAATGGGTCATCGTTTGGATGCGGAGACTGACATTGTACAACCCAATAGACTGCAACTACTCTGGGGAAGTCAATGATTGAGCAGTTGGATGCCAAACTGAGGGAAGAGGATCGAGCTGTTCAAGAAAAGAAGATGCGAGGAGAGCCCGTAGAGAAACTTGGCTTCTTTGCTGCTGTAATATAAACCACCATCTCATTCAAACACCCACCTTTTCCATTCCCAACAATGCATCATACATCAATTCATCCATCCCGTTAGGCAAAAGAAGGAAAAATACAGCAATACAGTTAGTCTAGTTGGTTTTACTGGCAGCGGCCGCCTCACGCTCACGCTTCCGCAGAGCACGGCGACGCACATCCATTTGGATTGCTACAAAGAGCACGTGAGCATGCTGCACTGTCTCAAGGATCAAAAGTATAAAGAACGCGTCTTACCGTAATTTTGATCGATCCAGAACTTGGCGCTCATAAAGTTAGCAATGAACCAGTTCGCGAGGCCATGACCAGGGTATGGAGCGGAGGTGTAGGGGACATGGGAACCACAGGGCAGACCGATCTTGGCAAGCACGCTCGCAACGTAAGGCTTTGGGAGCGGAATAAGGAAAGTTGGTTTGCGGATCTTGCTCATGGCCGAAACCACAAAATAAGTGTTGACGTTCTGCACGATGATACCTTGATTTTCGACTTCCTTGGCCAAGGCTTGTGTCCAGGTTGACAGGAACGCTTTGCCGCCCGAGTAAACAGAGAGGTATGGACTCGGCACCATGCCAGCAAAAGAACCCAAGTTGAGAATGAGACCATGGCGACTATAAATTTGTTAAAAGACTGAATAGTTTGTTCATTATGAATCTATGTCCACGACTTACTTTTTCCGCATTTGAGGCAGGACGAGCTTGGTCATTTTCAGAGCGCCCTTGATATTCACCTCAACAATGTCTGCAATAACCTTATCGCTTTCTTCGTCGAATGGCGTGGGGATATCGTGATTTGTGCCAACATTGTTCACTGGGGTAGATGGATAGGTTACTGGGCGCTGCTTCATGATAGGCGAAACTTGTACCTGGATTTACCTAAGACGCCAACGCGTATGCTTTCCATTAACTGGCCGAGTTGAGCAAAATCCTGATCATTTCCAACTGTAAAGTCCATCGCAAAGGTCTTGGTTTCGACGCCATACTGAGTCTCTAGTGTAACAGATGCGTTATCGACATTGTTATGAGCGCCTCCCTTGTCCTGAGGAAAGGGAACTCTTACCAATGTCTTTTGCAACGGCTTCAAGCTTGGAAGGAGTGCGAGACACAAGCAGCACGTTAAACTTGTTTTTGGCAAGCTGCAATGCAAACTCTTTTCCAATGCCATCGGTCGCACCCGTGATGACTACGCGTACACGATCATCAGCACATAAATAATCCCTAAAGAGACAGGTTTTACGCACCAGCCCACGCGCCATTTCCCGCGCCAAACTTTGTCAGCTGTTGTCAATGTTGGCCAGCATCAGTATCGTTGCAGTAGAACGTGAAAAGAAAAAGACGTACTGGAATACCACGCAGGGCATACAGCTCGAGTAATGTCTTCAAAAAACTAAACACCTTGACGCCAACAAAAGCCGCGCCTACTGCTGCAAATGCAGCGGTCGCCGCAAGCAGCTTAGAATCCTGAAGGATGAGCTGTAGTTGCTCCATTTAAAAACAAGGCGCGAAGGACAAGGTTACCGCCAAAAATTCTTATCCGCTTTTCGACCTCCCGACCCAGAAAATGTTGCTGCTGTGTATACGACTCTCAGCAACCCCACAGGTCCTGAAATTCGAGTGGTTAAATGATACAGTTTTCGAAAACATCCATCCGTTCTGTCCTTAATTCGCGCATTCTTTTCTTTGAAAACAAGGCCTAAGTGTCCAGGGCCTTTGGATACGCACATGTCTTACGTTCGGTCGAAAGCATAATGGATCGTACTATCCACAATCCAGATTGGGCTTGTCTTTGGCCCTAAATAACCTTTTAGGACATTTTGCCTGCGGCATTGTTGTAAACAGCTGCCACCTTTCTCCAACGTCCCTTCTTCTTCGCAAACTTCTGACAATTCTCTTGCTTTGTTCGTGTCCAAAATTGCGTTGTATACACCCAAACCAGCCATTTACTTCAGGAAAAAAACACCAGCAACCGTGTCTTTTTCGCCGCAGATTTCTTGAACTTGTTCCTCGGTATTTCCGTCGCATAGATGTATTCCATGCATCTTGAAAAATCGAGCGGTTCCCCGGATATCTTTCTTGGGTGACGTTGTAGTTAGACGTTTACACCCGTGGCCAAAAACAGATGCATTGTCTCGTCGCCTTGCTATCTGATACAGCATATTTTCCTGAGAAAAACATCCTCGCTTCAGGACATCCCAAATTTGGATTCATCTCAATCTGACACCGGTGAAGGTAGACGCCAGTCCACCAATTAACTTGGTCTTGTTTTCTGTGAGACAGATTGTCTGTTAATTTACGGCTTTGAACGGCTTGGTCAGCCGAAGCCGTAAAGAATAGGAATGACTGGGACTGTCTGTATCTGGCACCGTTGAGGCCAGAAACTCAGGACACACTGCAACTGGCAGACGGCGTATCTGATGACGCATTCATCGGGAACAAACTGTACCATGATGAAACGGATTCTTTGGGCTCAAGTGCCATGATGTCGACCATTTGTATTTGACTGCAAAGGTGTGGTCCTTGGATTGACCAAAGGCAAACAAAAGGCAAAAAGCAATTGTTCGAGGACATTTCCATTGGACAAGGACGAAGGCCAAGGGAACGAAAGACGGTGAGAGCGGCGGGCGAGGCGGCCAGCGAAATTCTGCTTTGAACGTGGTGTCACGGTGGTGGAGAAATGATCTTGTCTCGGTGTGTATCCAATTACAAAATCCCCGCAGAGTATAAAGAGGGGCCTATCCTTAGATTCTTGCCTTGAAATCCTCGTAACTGAGGAAGCAATTCGCAATGCAACCCGAATTCCATTCCAGTCCTTTCCCGACTCTTTTAACATTGCACGATGGCATCACCGATTCTCCTGTTTTCCGAGTGAACCTTGCACAAACGTACGAACAGTTGGACATTCTGGAGGAATGGCTTTCTTCCTTGTCTGCGCATCTTCGTCAGTACATTGAAAAATTAAACAGTACGTCAGCTATTTGAGTACCACTATTTCTCTGTCTGTAAAGTGTAATTAATGCGCATATTGAAGAGTTGAAGTCGGACACGTTGCTGGTGTGCGAGAAAGCGATGCCGCCTCGCAAAGTCGACAGTCAATTTTTGGGTACGATTTATCTTTATTCCTTGCAAAGAATGGGACTTGATGATGTGGTATTTTTCTGGCCTATATAGTACCCGGCTTCAATGGCGAGGCTGTCCGACGGTTCTCAGACGCATGGCAGGCATCCTTAAGTTCTCACACAAACTTGGTAATTTCTTCGGATGTCTACTTTAGACAGGCATTCTCCATCTGATCATGACGAATATCCAGCTATCAGAGTTGCAAACAGATCTGGTTGAGCCTCTTGAAAGTTTTGTGGAAAAACGCATTAAGAATCTGAAGGTACAGTCCGACTGCGAATGTGACACAAAGAACAGTAAATGATCAACCACTTGTTCTTTCCACCGAAATGGATAGGATCACCGAAAGCAATACGAGCGAGCCCTTGATAACTATGAGAGTCAGCTACAAAAGTACGTCAGCTTGAGTCGATCGAAAGATAATACTGTTCTCGTCAGCGAACAGATGCGACTATACGAATGCCGCAAAGAGTACCTGCGTCAATCCAGCCAGCAGATATTGGAGATAGCGACACTGCGGGGAGATCTCGTGAAAGCTGTTATTGAGTCTCTGTCCAAGATGGCTGCCGTCACGGACGAGCCGAATCATTGTGCATGCATTTGGCAAGATATGCATTCGGCGCTGTTGAATTGGAAAAAGTGGTTGATTGATGTAATTGAAAGTGGTATATTACTGTTATATTATGTGTGCTACAACAATTACAATAGGATCAAAAAACATGTGCATTTGAACTCGAGTCGCTGCAGAAAAAGCAGCAGGCACTGGAAAACGAATACATGCAGATAATCCGACCGCGTCAAGGTTCCACATTATCTTGCCTCGCACGAGCGTCTGACTATCGACATCAAGCAGCATACACGGGATATTTGTTCTTGCGGGTATCTCGGCGTTCATGGCAGCGACGATGGTGCTTGTCAGTCCATACATATTTCATTTGGTGCAGGACGACCGTTAGGTCGGGTAAACCAGTCATTGTATTTGAAGGCAAACTCAATGTAGCAGACTGCAACACGCGAAAAGTCACAGACGGTGACCGACGCTTCTGCATGGAATTTACAGATAAGCAGAAAAGGTGATTATACAACAATGAGTAAGGCTGTGTATCTTTACTAATCAGGATTGTGTTGCTAGCACGTTTCTGTTTCAAGCAGAGACTGACAGTGAGCTTTCGGACTGGTTGATACGGTTGGAGGAGGCCAAGCAATTACAGGACAATGGTTCTTCTATTATTTCGTCCCTGGGGTACCGCGAAAGCCTCGAGACCGTGTCTATCATGGATTCTATTCAGCCATCGTCGCCATCTTTCGAGTCTTCACCAATGGAAATCGGGTCTCTAGGTCCAGGATCACCTGTCAGACTGTTTCCGAAAGCCAAATCAACCACCACGGTGACTACTCCAAAGGAAATTTCTGTCACTCTGAGCACTACACCTCGAAGCAGTGCATCCGATCTATCTTCACTATCTGACGCTTCAGGTTCTAGGAGCCAAAGTCAAATTTCAGTGCCCACAGCGCTGAAGACAGGGGCATCAGTCGTTTCCTACTACTCAAACGCGTCATCACTGGCTGGTGGCATATCATTGAATCCATCGATCGCTCTGGAAGCAATTAGGGCCGAAATCGGCTCAAAGGATACAATGGTGCATTCCTCTTGGGGTGCGCCCTGGCCGCTACTTGATAGCATGCTGCTCAGACGATCCTTACCCGGCAGTAGCAGTTTGCCATCTGCAGAACCTTTACAAGTTCCGGAGGTCGTTTGGCCACCATCAAGCTCATGTTCGCAAGTACCTGCTATCGATATCGCCGATTATCCCAACAGTCTCCAGGAAGCTAACCTAAGGCTACGTCAATTATTTGGTGGCGTCGGCAACCAAGAAGTCGTATTGGATGGTAAGTAAGCTATGCACGCGTCCCCGAAATGTGCTCCACCTTGGCGACGAAACTAAAAATACAAACCAGTGTTTGATGCCTTGCTGTGGGAAAAGCCTGAGCAATCGGCCGACGTCTCCGGTGTACCCGTCCCGTCTACATCGAAAGGGTACGGGCTGGGGTACACCGGAAACGCCTTTGTTACGCAGGATGCATTCTGGTTCTACAGTTGCATCCTGACAACTTGCGTCAAAACGGTATGTTGTTTGCTCAGTATATTGTCCGATAACACTCATCAAGAGCATCGTGCCAGGTCACCTTGAAGCTGAAAGATATCAAGAGCGTAGAGTTGATCGTGAATAACTCTCAGCAAACAGATCGTGGAAGCGCTCTTTTCATCTCACTGCAGATCGGTTCCTGTGTTCCCAACGAAACAGCTGTGGACGAAGTTGTGCTGAGCTGTCCAACAGAAAACGCGGGCATCATAGCAGAAAAGCTTAGATTTGCTGTCAGGAATGCCCAGAATTCAGAGGTAAACTAACCACCGAAGAGCATCAAAGGATATAGACTAACTCGTACATCAGCCTATGCAACTTTTTGATTTATACGAGAAGATCTGCAGCTTCGCTCAGGAACAAGCATTGTTATACCCGGACTCCGAATTGGCCAAGGTCCATGGTACAAAGAAGCAGCAGTTATCCTTCAGAACGCTTGCCGCTACGCGACCTACAGTTATCCTGAAAGATTTGAAGGACGTCAAGGATGCCCACCAGGACAGTCAAAATGGCACAGTCGAAGATGGGAATACAAAGCCGAAAGCCATGGAATCAATACGCCAGCTGAAAGAGAATCCGTCGACTCAGCTACTTGATCGTAAGTAAACTATTTCCTGACGGGAAGTAGAAGGATACAATTCCTGATGAACCTATGCAGCGGATGAGATACCAAAGGAGGTGGCCGTACCGTCTGGTGAGATCACTTGCGGGTGCGACGATCACTTGGACAAGTTAGAAGCAGAGATAGAGCTACCAATCTCTGCTAAGCGACTGTTTGAACTCATGTTCACTGACGAGTATAACGCACCACCAGCGAAGGGTGGAGTTTGGGAGAGCAAAACTGCTGCAACAGCAGGATATGGTAAACATGTGCACTTTTTATCACGGAGTAGCTTATGCTAAATCCAGATCTCTGCCGCTTCAGACTTGAGAGTAGGTCGATGGGAAACAGTGGATAACATAATGCAGCGAACCCTGAAATACATCATGCCCGTGGCTAACCCGATAGGTTGGTATCTGTTCTGTTTTAGCCATGAAACTTGAGCTGACATGGAATTTTTTTCTGTAGTGCGGATCAAAGAGGCGGAAGTCGTTGAGACTCAAGTCTTGTTAACAAAGGACGACTACATGTAAAGTGGCAAGCGTGGTATCTTTAAAAGAGGAACAGGCAATTTTTAACAAGAGTATAGTCGATATGTTGTGCAGATTTCCACAAGAACTGCGGCATTACCTTACGCAGACGCTTTCATCCCATCCGTTCGCTACTGCATCACCTATGTCGACAAGTCCCGTTGTAAGCTGGCTTTTTATCTCGGTGTCCGGTGGGTGAAAAGTGTCTTTGTACGAGGTAAGATACGTGAAATGGGTTTATGGAACGAAAAACACTGATAGCGTTACGTGCTTGTTGTAGCAATCGTGACAAAGGCTGCTATGAAAGGTATGGGCGACAGCGTCCAACTGTTTATTCCCATTTTGCAAGATGCGGCCGGTCGTATCGAATCGGATGTCAACGCTCAAAGGTTGGCATCAGGTCGGCAAGACGAGGAAAAAAGTATGACGCCGAACAAAGCAGATCTGGATCCACGAAAGGCAGATATCCGCGATTCGTCACTGACAAACCTCAATAACGGCCGAGGTCAGACTTCTCATGCTACATCTGCAGAGCAAATGGCGCAGGCAACGACAAGCACTGTGCGTAAAGATGTAGAACCCCATAAACCGATTGGCAGATCTACAGCATACGCTGCTAACAGGACACGGAAGCCAACGTCAACTTCCAGTAACAGTCATGGACATAGCAGCACTACTTTGCGCTCATCCATAGTGCGGCATAAGCAAAAGTACGAGCGCCGAGTAGATCCGATACGAGTTCTGCTGCTTATCATTCTCTGTTTCTACGGCCTATACGCACCATGGAAAATGTGGACATACTGGTACGACACGGCAAGTCCTAAACCAGCGGAAAACGGTCTAGCGCAAGGACTGTCTGCGCTGCTGCCGTCCTCTTCTGTGATCGAGACCGGTTCCGATGATAGGAATGCCATCATCGCGAAGGCTGTGTATCTTCGAGACCTGGAGGAAGGTATACTTTTTCCCAAAGCGAGAAGCCAGTATTCTGCTTCAGCGAGGTAACTACTACATCCATCATGATTACAGTAGCATAAAAAATTAATGTTATTACTTGTCAGCTTCCAAAGGTTTGTCCGTTCTACGGGATTGGATTCAGGTACCACCAGAGAGGAGGAACCGTACCAATGGTTCAGCAGCCAATGTCGCCGACTCGCGACGGATATCGGCAGCAGTCGTGACCGCTTGGCGGTCTTGCGGCACGAATTGTTGATGCTGTTTAACATGCTCAACAGGATGGACTCTGAATTACTGGAGCATGAATACGTGAACTGGCTACTGGATGGCCGATCAAGGTGCGATTACAACACCAGACTGTTACACTCAGAGACGAACAACAACAGCATGATCACAGAGCAATGCCAGGAGATCGTGTATCATCTACATACATACTTTAATGATCAACGCAGCGACTTTTAAATAGTATCCAGCTACCTTTTATTTATTTATTTATAATGTAATACGCAACATGGACCTAATAATAAATGTTTGAATCATCATCTTCTCCAAGGGGGTTGATATAGCGATCCTATGCTGCGGGAAGCTCGCGTTCGTGGAAAGGAGGTCCATAACTTTTGTTACACTCAGAGATAGAACTCGTCTTTATTACAGAATCGATATCAGTATGTATAAATGAACAAAGATAACATCTACGGCGTTTCATTGAACAGCTCGATCCAGGTAACGATAGCGAAAAGGAAGTGTAGTGTCCGCTCGATTTAACGGTAGCTATTTCGATTTAACTTTTTGGATTCTCAACCCCGAACGTTAAATCGAGCGGGTACTGTAATAGCTAGGCAACGAAGGATAAAAGAAATGGGCAATTGGTGCTACGAGACAGATCCGCCATTCATGTCAATACAGCATACTTTCTGTATTATCTAGAAGATCGCATCGTATAACCTTGTAAGCATGCTACAAGCTGGCTATCTATTGCATACGCAACGATCAAAATCAAGCATGCAGATCATAGTAACACAAACTGTGGCGCAGTTGCGTCCTTCATCATTCATCTTGCCGTCAGAAACAAAGAATAGAAAGGGGGAACTCTAGCAAGACTTGCGCGTGTAGTCAAGGCGGTGCTGTACGCCGCCCTTTAGGGAGCGATCTTGGTCGTGTTCGTCGGAACGATGCAAGAGCAAGAAGCCTTTTGTCTCCGTGTAACAACCTCTCAGCCACTGTGCAACAAGCGAGCTTATATTATTTTCGAGCAGGATCGACGCTTCTGTCTCCTTTTTTTCTGTCTCCCTAGTGATGTCGCAACAAGAAGAACGCAGACACACAGAAGACGAACACCAGTCAACACCTTTATTTGACGAACGATGGCCACCATATGAAGAATCCGTCCGAGAATCCATGTCTATTTCGTCTTCTGCTTCGGAATTCGGTCCACCCCCCGAAGAACCACCACCACCAAAGCCTATCCAGGTAGATCGATCACTTTTTTATCTTGGACTGACCGCAAAAACTTAACGTTATGGATCAAGACCAAAGAAGCTGTCGGGAGCTGTGTGCTCTTTCAAACCGCTTTCTTGCCTGTGCTCAACGTCTTGATCACAGCTGTCCTCTTGGGTGTCTTGGTCTTGATCTACATCCGCGCAGACGGACAGCCAATCGACTACAAGATAGCCAACCTACCTGTACCTGTATTACTCGCCTTGATCATGACGCTGGCCGTCTTGTTCATTAGTGGCGGCGTAGCCTAGTAAGTGTATATATATATATATATATATATCTTGTGGACGTTAGACCATGACCTTCTTTATTACATTGCAGCGCAATATCCGAGTACAAATGGGTGCATTTCGAACGGAATACCAGTGCCTTGACTCTACTGGATGCATATGATGCATGTTCTCGAGGTATCGGTGGTATGTATCTCTTTCTTAAAAACCTGTGCTCGCATTGGTCAGGACTTGATGCAATCACTCAGCTGCTATCCGCGCACTGCCGTTCCTGAGGTTCGATATCATCATCATTAGCGCCATGATCATATATCTGGGCTTGATAGGCATGGGCCCAGCAGCCCAGGGCGTCCTCCACGTCGGGACCAGCGAGCAATGTGTGCGCGATGATAACAACACACGCCTGTATGGCAACCATTACGACATACAAGATTTCTCGACCTATGTACCCGGCACTTACGATCCGCTCACGATCAAAGGAATCCAAAAAGATTATGTCATGGATTACGCCTGGAGGCAACGACGGCTGAACTACAGGCTCCAAGGAAACTCTTACTGCCCGCAAAACGCCTTGAACTGTACATACTTTGTACCGTACGCTGTTCCCCACATGGAATATGATTGCCAGCCAGGATCCCCCAACACGACTCAGATCGTCGACGTCCACGCCAACAACGTTACGACGCTGACAGACTACTGGAACAAGAACTATATGATGGACGTCCCAGCTTTCTATTACGCCGGATCCATGCTTGGACGCACATTTTACGACCTGAACAACCACACAACGAGCCAGGCTTCTGGATCGAACACGACTTACAACCCGCAAGTGCGCAAAATGTTTGGCGACCAGACCTTCGTTTTGGTAACCTACGGCGACTCGCTCTCTCCACCCAGCGACGAGACCGACGTCCATGTCCGCGAGTGCACCCTGCGTCCGTACATGAACCACACCTATTTTGCCGTCCGCGGCTCAGAGCTTTTGCACAGCGTCGACTATACAGTGCCGGTACCGATCGACTATGACCAGATCGGTAACACGAGCAATTGGTGTTCTCATGGCTTCGGTGATGATTTGGAATCAAACTACACTCTCATCAACATGTATGCATTCCAGCTTTCTCTTCTCAAGACACTGATTTTGGACGGCTTGGGAGCCAACAGCGATTTCACCTACATCTTCGGCGCTGACCAGATGACCGTGGACCAGTATCTGCAGGACACGTTCAAGTACATTGGGCTCGCTGCCATCACTTTGTTACCTGACAACATGGTCTTTTCGCCGGGTTTGGTCTGTACAACCGTCGGTCCGCACTATCAACTGAACCCATCCGCCTACTTTGCCGTCGCTCTCGTTCTCTCGGCACCACTGGTTTGGTGGGTCGTGACCTGGATACTTTGTCTGTACCAGATCAATGGTGTCTCCAGGGGCCATTCGCTCGTCGCCTTGCTCATCAGCGGCCTCACGCCTGCTGTGCGCGAGCAGCTGCAGGGCCTGTCACATGCTGACCAGTTTACAATGGCCGCCACGGCGTGCAATGTCCAGGTCCGTTTTGGTGAGCGGAAAACACCCGATGGTCGTACGGGCCATGCGATCTTTGGTCTGCCTGAAGAAGTAAATCCCGTAGGTGCCCGTCGAATGTCCATATGATCATTGGAGTACTTTCAACCTCTTTCTCGTTCACCATATTATATACCTAGTATACCTTGTAATGGTTATTTCCAGCAAACGCTCTTGTTAAATTATTTTGTCAAGGTCTATGCTTAATGGCAATGTCGCATCAGATACACATCACTTGCATTCTGAGGCTTCTCAAAGGTGTCTGGCCGGATCTCATTAAGCACTGATCGGTGCCCGAGAGCCGCGCACATGCCTTCTTTTCTTTCAGTAGGTGATCGAAACACTTGGCAAAGTATTTATGAAAAATTTTCGCTCGCGGCGTGGAACATTCTTGGAATCGCTACACGAGCAAGTTAAGATACGCATAAGACTTCAATCAGCGGTTTCCCAAAATGTGTTGAAAATGAGTTCCAGAGCACAGGATGAAAGGAGTAAGTAGACCGTCAAGCGATGTGGATCAGGGACAACGGACGCGTTGCGCTCTTTTTTTTTTCGCTAGAACTATATACCGCGCGACGCACTTAAGAGGCGTAGTTCGTTTGGTCACCGTCCACCCTCGGAACCTCAGACTCCGGGCCGTCATCGTCGTCGCTCGGACGTGGTGGCTCAATGCGCCGCGATGGGTCAACTGATTCTGCCATTTCGTTACTGCAGGGGACGGCAGTTGCGTTCGAAGCCGCGTCCCGTTGCTCGGCTGCTGCTGCTGCTCCTCCTTTTGTTGCTGTTCCCTTTCGGCCTTTTGCCGTTTTCTCTCCCTTTCTTTACTAGTACTTCTCCTGTAGCGGTGTCTGGTGTCGGTGAGGAGTACCTGGAACCGTTCGTTGGACTTTCTACGGGGCAAATGGAAACGCGGTTTCTTTTGTTTGTTAGAGCAGCTCAGAAGGCGGAATTGGTAACTGATAAAACATGATGAAAAAGATGATAGGGCAACTGTCGTAGCAAAAAAATTGAAGTGACCGGAATGAAGAACAGTGCACAACACGAAAGTTCCGTCAACAAACGATGCCCTTTCCGAATTCCTTTTCCGGCCTGCATATTCATGATATCAAAATGTCTGTCAGTGCACAATAGTGATCAGCGATGGAGTCAAATGGGTGAATGGCGTACAAAGAGCTGATCGCCTCATCCGTCGGATCAGATGCGAAACCGAGTCTCTGTATAGGGGCGTCAACATGTTCAAACCAAGAATGAATGGATACCAGCGCAATTTTCCCGGATCGGAAAAGCGATGACAAAGCAAAAATGAAATGCGATGCACTTTGAGCATTTTTCATACTGTAACTGCAATGGGCCAGATAAGAAGCAATGGATATAAGCATCTAGTCAACATGGACCGGTTGAAAAGTACAGTACAGCGTTGATCTGCAAATCGGACAGTTGTCAACACCGAGGTTATGACATGGTAGCAAGGTCAGGATACGTCAATTCAGGATTCATGTGACTATAAACGTCGTAACTGTCATGATGCAGCTTAATGAATGGAATTCCTAATTCAGTAAGTAAATGACGACAGGCTATTAGAAATACGAATTTTTCTATCGAGCATATATTCTTGTGCAAACGAAAAACAAAGGCTGTATAGTGATACATATCTACTACAACTAGACAAAGGGTTCGGGTAACCTGTATTGTGTGTTAAGGTGGGGAAGATTAAGCCCAGGTCCAAGTAATCGGTACACGTCCCTGTTTGAAATCAGCAATCTTTCCAAAAGCAGTCGGGCTCAGATCGAGATCACCGTATTTGCAAGGAGGACAAGTATCCACAATCGTGACCATGACACTACCCTTGGGTCCCTTGACGTGTGCCTTACGATGACAGTTGGGGTTACCGTTCGGGTTACTCGAGACGCCCATCTGAGGCGCATTCAGGGCAGCCACAAGTTCAGAGTCACTGTTCGTCTCGCCGCATGAACCAAGGCCAACCGTATAAAAGGTGCCGTCACCGGAAAATCCGCGCTTCTGGAAAGGAGCCGCCAGTGCACCGACCAGGAACCACGCCAACAATACGAGATACTCGAATACAATAGACATCACAAGAAACAGACAAAGATCGGGATCGGGGGAGACGCGTTGCGTTGCTGGTTTTTGGGTGGGAATGAAAGGAAGATGAGTAACTTGACGCTCTCGTTCTAGAGAGCCTCTTTTTTATACACCCACTCCAAGTTTTCTACATATTAGAGGCCGTTGCCATAATTGGGCAGGTGGCGTGGTAATTAACGTCAAGGGGGACCAAGAATTTGACAAACATAATGAATCATCCAAGACAGAATTACCGTTGCCTCGATTTATGCTCCAAAAATATGAATGGTCTTTCTTTCGTAAAGAATCGGCAACAATGCGCACATACATGCAAAAAAAATGTCGAGTCATTTTCTCAAGACAGAATCGTTTGGAACGCCTTTCATTATGTATGCATACAGATATCACGTTGTTTTACATTGGCGCTTTATACTCCTGGATTGCGTTTTTGCTGTGGATGCATCATTTCCTTAGGCCCAGCAATTTGCACTAGAGTATGCCCGTCTTCATTGTTACTACGTATCTTGCATCGCGATAAACCAAGTCCGAAAGGTACAACCAATCAGCATAAAGTGTCTTGGATGCATAACATGTTCCCCATTGATTCTGTATGTCATAAAACTGTTCGCAACAATGCATTTGCGCTGTCTAAGCACCCGACAAACACGGCTTCCTTAAATAACGAGAGAAAACGTATTTTGCTTTCTTTGTCACTAAAAAAGGCACTCTCCAAAGAGACAAGATGGTTCATCCACAAAGAGTCAAGTTATGTAAGACTATATTGCATGCTGATAAAGCATTTGCATCTAGGCAACAGCGCGCACTTTATACTTGCGCGATTTTTACCTTTCGTGAAGTAATAACCGCGGTACAACAATGTAAAAGATAGGAATATAGCTTTATTGAAAAATGTTCAGGAACAAAGTTATATAATTTACGGTCCTCACTCTAAAGCTGTGGTGGCTGGTAGGCGTTATTATTATATAGCGAACTGATACGCTTACTTTGGTGCTTGGCCATCAGAGTTTCAGACGGTTGTTGTTGAGCAACAGGCATCTGTTGTTGAAGCTCCAGCGATGGCGGCATCACACAGTGCTTAGGGAACACACCACGCTCTCCTCCGCGCGTCAAGTTGGCACCAAGACACCATCCATCATCATACTCAACATAGATATGCACTTGGTCACCAGGTTGCACGTCGATCTCATCGTTCAGTGTCGGCGTGTACGCCGCCACAACAGTGTATGTGCCAATGGGTTGTTGCTGCCAAAAGTCCTGCTGCGTTCCCTGTTGTTGTTGTTCCTGAGCAATAGGCGGCTGCTGCTGTTGAACCGGCGGAGGAACGTTATTGGCCTGAACAACGGGCTGTTGGGGTCCAGGAGGAGGAGGGGACATGAACGCGTTACTAATAGGTTGACTCATTGGATTATACGTCGTCATGTTCTGATAACCGTACGGTTCAGCCGCAGTCATGCCCATGTTGTTGTTGTTGTAATAACCGTAAGCGTTATCTTGCTGCAACGCAGATGTAGTAGCGTTATAAGTCGGGCCCATCGAAAACCGTGTCAATCTCTTGTTATCCTCCATCCGTTTCTTGCGTCGTTTTACAAGCATGAACGCGCCAACCCCAAGCAGCACTATACACACAATCGCGACAATCGCTCCAATCGCGCCCCCTGAAAGCGTGTCTGGCGAAGAAGAGCTGCTGTCCGTGTCTTGCACGGCAGAAGGAAGACTATGTGTCGCTGATGCACTACTCGTTGAACTGATCGTAGAAACCGGCATGGTTGCTGAAGTTGTTGACGAACTGCTCGAGATTGTGCTGCTGGACGAAGAAGACGACGATGACGAGCTGGTCGGGGTCACAGACGACGAAGACGAAGACGACGACGATGGGCTCGTTGATGTTGGACTTGTAGTCGTTGCAGGAGGGTTGAACACGGTCAACGATTGGGACGGACTATTGCCGAATATCGGGTCAGCAGTCGGTTTGCTGCTTTGAGAAGTATTCGTTTCTTTTGCATTGCCAGCAGACTCTTTGTTGTTGTTGTTGCTGCTGCTGCTATCTTTCGGGGTATCACTTTCTGTGGCAGGCCCAGAGGAAGGCTCTGGCAGCAGATGATAATATCAGATCATGCCACAGCGATAACGTGAAGATGAAAAGCCTTACTGCCACTGTCCACAGCACTGCTTTGGACGTCTCGTCTTCCTAACAGCTCCTCTGGCTGTGAAGAATCAAAAAGAAATGGGAACATTGATTGTCAAGGATTGAAAGAATTACGCACAGCGAAAAAACGAATGGATCGTATCTGTCAAAGACCGATCGAAAGGAAGGTAAGGGCAGTTGGAACCAAGAAAACAAAAGGACAGAACGAAAAAGAGAGATAGGATCAGTGCAGCACAACAATTTTCTTACAATGTGGCCTCGTGCAACACGAACCTAATTTGTAAAACAGATTCCAACACCTTGTTTTTGCGTTACAGTTTTCTATATGCGCAAAATAAGCTACAGATTCACGTTGCAGAATTGCTACAGTCTATTATATCCCACAGTAAGCCCGGTTCAAACCAATTCGCTTATCCGCACCCGAAATATGTAAATTTAGATCTGACTGTGCTGTAAGTGCAGAATTTTTCAACCACGGCATCTCTCGAATTTGTTCGAAGATTCTCACAACGTTCGGCACGGAATTCAACAGGCAGGGATGTCCGCAGCATATGAAAAATAAACAAACATTAAGCATACTCCATAGAATGGGTCATCGAGTGAACAAGGTCGACAGTCTGGCTTCTGCTGACGGCGGCTATTGTTTCATGAACCTGGAGGCAAGGGAGAATCCAGAAAGGCAGGGTCCTCAGCAAAATTTTTGTTTTATCCCGCCTCTTTGGAAGCCCAGCGACTGGTACTATGCTCCGTTATGCGGCACGCGTGAACACCACAGTGACTCGTCATCCTTTCACATGGCAACCTCGTCTATTGCTTCGCATCTCAGCCAGGTCGCCCACTGCAAAACGACCTAACAAGCCCTTTGCGCCGTCGTACCAGCCGGACATTGTCGAAGCCGGTTGGTACGATTGGTGGGAAAGCCAGGGCTACTTTACTGCTGCTGCTACTGCAACCGACAGTCGTAGTAGTGGCGCCGGACAAGACTTTACCATGATGACGCCGCCACCCAATGTCACAGGGTCATTGCACATTGGCCACGCATTGACTCTGAGTATCGAGGACGCCCTGGCTCGTTATCGACGAATGAACGGTTATCGAGTGAGCTGGATCCCTGGCACCGATCATGCCGGTATCGGAACCCAATCGGTTGTTGAGAAAATGCTTATGCGTGAACGAGGTCTGACACGTCATGATATCGGTCGCGAAGCGTTTGTGCGCGAGGTTTGGCAGTGGCGCGAAAAATACGGGGACCATATCTTGAAGCAAATGCGGCGTATGGGCGCCTCGGTAGATTGGGAACGCACCTTTTTTACAATGGACCATGCCCGCTACGAAGCAGTTCAGAACGCATTCATTCAACTGTACAAGGACGGCTTAATCTATCGTGATACCCGGCTCGTCAACTGGTGCTGTGCGCTGGAAACCGTCATTTCTGATATTGAGGTGGGTCTGGTTAAAAGAATCTCTCTGTGCTTTATGTGTATCTGATTTGTGTGATCATGACCAGGTCGAGTATAAAGAGATTGATGGCCGGACACTGGTAACTTTGCCTCGAAGACCGCAGGGGTAAAAAATAGACGAAGCACTATTCCAGCACGTTTGAACTTGTCTGTAACCGCCAGAGACCAGTGTAGAATTCGGTGTCCTTCATCAGTTTGCCTACCCAGTGGTTGACCCAGATCCAGACGGCATCCAGGAGCTTATCGTATCAACAACTCGTATAGAAACAATGCTAGGTGACTGTGCTGTCGCTATTCATCCTGATGACGAACGATACAAGGTAATGTTGCTGAAACGGAGCGCACGAGTAAATGCAAATGATGCTGACCCCCTACCATAGAGCCTACATGGCAAATATGTTTATCATCCAATTGTGAAAAAGAAGCTCCCGATCATTTGCGACGATCAGCTAGTGGATATGGCACTCGGTACCGGAGCGGTCAAGGTAAAGTAATATCATCTTCTTCTAATATCCTGGTTCACTTACCGCACTGCTTGTTGGCAGATAACTCCGGCACATGATCCAAACGATTATGCTTGTGCTCGTAGACATCATCTACCCGTTGTTAGTATATTTGACAAGACTGGAGCCCTGAACGAGAATGGTGGAGTTCCAGAGTGGAAGGTACTAGAATGAATCCAGCCAGCGTGTGCGAGGTGGTTTTAATGTAACACTATCTACAGGGAATAGATCGATTCGATCTGCGTGATTTGGTTATCTCGAAGCTACAGGATCTTGGACTTTACAAGGGGAAAGATGATAAGCATAGCATGAGAGTAGCAATCTGTTCAAGATCTGGCGATGTGATTGAACCTCTCTTGCAACCTCAATGGTAAGAGTTCTTGGATAGGATGGCGCATATAGTTTGCTCTAAACGAGAAAAAATATGCTAGGTATATCCGCTGCGGAGACCTCGCACGTACTTCGCATAAGCAAGTGGAATCAGGAGAGATGGTCATCCACCCGTCGGGCCATACCCAAGACTGGTATCGCTGGCTAGGTCAGTTCCATTAATTTCGATATATACATAAATGATGTCTGATCGATCTCTTTTACAGACAATATACAAGACTGGTGCATATCGCGTCAGTTATGGTGGGGCCACGAAATTCCAGCTTACCAGATTCAGTTCAAGGATATGTCTTTAAATGATCAAGGTAATGAACCAATGGCTGACAGAATGTCCTTGCAGAACAAGGCACACTAATGGATGTTGCCTGTAGAGAACTGGATTGTCGCACGAGACGAAGAGACTGCACATGAAGAAGCCCAAAAGTTCTTGTCAGACCGTGGTTTACCCAAAGACACTCCGTATTCATTAGCAAAGGTTCAGACGATGTCTGTCTGACAAAGGATATGGCACTATAGCTGATATGCCTTTTCTTTTGCTTAGGATGAGGATGTTTTAGACACTTGGTTTTCTTCAGGGTTACTGCCGCTCTCTGCTTTAGGATGGACCGGCAAGCCAGGCGAACCTCTTCCAGTAAGCACAAATATAGCATTACTTGACCATAAGACAAGCTAATTATTGGAATTGGTCACCCTTGAAGGCTCGTTATCCACTTCAACTGATGGAAACAGGCTATGACATTCTGTTCTTTTGGGTAGCAAGAATGGCAATGTTGGCTAACCACTTTGCCAAACGAGCACCGTTTGAGAACATATTCCTTCATGCCATGGTAGATATACTACACATTTTGCATATAGGGCCTTCCTTGGCTTACGCAATCATTAACTTAGGTTCGAGATGCCCAAGGACGAAAAATGTCAAAATCTTTGGGGAACGTGATTGATCCTTTGCACGTTATTGAAGGCGTTACACGTGACACCTTGGAAGACAATATTAGAAACAGCAATCTTTCTCCTAAAGAAATAGAGAGGTGAGTACTTGTTGAATAGTTAGTGTGAAAGGGGCCGTTCACTCACTATGCCGTAGGAGTGTACAAAACTTAAAGGTGGAATATCCGCACGGTATCCCTCCTTGTGGCACCGACGCCTTGCGCTTTGCTTTGATAGCATACACGCAGCAGGTAATAATACCGACGCATATTCAGGACTTGCTTCAACCATGATCAATTAACATGACGCATGCAGAGTCGACAAATCAACCTTGATATTTCGAACGTAGTCCAAACCTCGCACTTTTGTAACAAGCTTTGGAATTTGTTTAACTATGGCTTTGGACGATTTAAGAAGCATAACTACAGCAACGACATCTCATCTCTGTCACTGCTTCTGAGGCACAAAGACACCCAAAACCTCTCCCTTGTCAATCGCTATATCCTCTCAAGGATGGCAGATACAGTTGCGAAATGCCGAAACGGATTTGAAAACTACCGACTACATGAAGCTGCCGACGCGGTGCGTCGTTTTATCGTGGAAGACGTCTGCGACGTATATGTCGAGTTCTCCAAGGCAAATCTTGACAAAGATGCGCATGAACAGGTATAATGAATGGTCCGGCTGAAACGTGGTATCTCTATCACGCATTAACATGTCAATCACAGGAGTCCACATTGGATATATTATACGCATGCATGGATATCTCCTTGCGTTTAGCGCATCCTTTCATGCCGTTCGTTACAGAAGTAATTTTTTTAGTAATGGACCGTATAGCTTTTGCGGATCTGTGATATATATATATATATATATATATATAACCTTTTTTTAGGAACTATGGCATCAGCTTTGCAAGAGAGTACCTGTTCCGTCCTTGGCACCGTCTCTGATGATTTCGTGCTACCCTAACATGGAGCATGTAGCAAGTTTGCGTGATGAACAAGTGGAGAATCATTTCCAGGTAAATGCAGAAATAAGGACGGGGCTGGTTATATTGAATGGGCTCGCAGATGACCCATGTATACTGTAGGTCGTTTTGTCGATTATCCACGCTTCTAGATCACTTCGACAGGGACATCAAATAAGCGTCAGCAAGGCTTTACCGTTCGAGATTCTGTGTACAGACGCTCGTCTTCGGGAGCCGTTAAGTTTATATCTGGACGAGATCAAGTCCTTTACCAAAGCTTCCGAATTGACGGTATTGGATAAGGAGGTAAGTGTGTCTGTGGAATGGGGCAGGAAAGGGCTGGGTAGCTGAATGAATGCAATTGGTTAGGCCGCGTCATCGGCTCAAGACTGGACGATGCGCGCAATCAATGACTCTTTAAAGATCCTTGTACCAACTAGTGAGGTCATCCGTGCGCAACTTGAACAAGCGGCCAGCAAGGGCACCAATCTTTCTGTGCTGGTTGAACAACGACAGAACCGGTTGCATGAAAAGCTGAAGAAGACCGTTCGCCAGTTTGAACAATTGCAAGCAAGAATGTCCAAAGAGGGATACGCTGCCGCTGTCCCAGAGAAAGTCAAAGAGAAGAATCTTCAAAAACTGAAGGAGCTGGAACTGGAGAAGCAAACATATGAAAACGACATCCGGATATTACAAAAACTCTCAACGGAAGCGTAAATAAAAAAAAATGCACACAATGATTGATTATTACAAGTGTTTAGGTACGTAAAAAGGGATGCTAATATATGGAAGGAAATGCATTGGGGGGGGAATCTTTCAATTGTGATGGAAGGAAGGTATCAAGAAAGGCCCTACGAGGCTGTAAAAGCAGCCATCACATACTCGAGACCATTCCGCTCTCTGGCTTTGCTCGTCAAAGAGCGGAAGCCGATTACTGCTGTGGGTATTACAAAAGACATGTCCACATCTAATGATCACGCGCAAGTCAATAAATGGCTGCTTCTTTGATGGGGGGCGGGCGACACTTACCGTCTGCAGTGATGCCTTCGTGTTAATAAACCAAAATCATTTTCGCACCGGACGTCGTTGGGAGGACAAGTAAATTCGCATCTGGACACATCTTGGTCCTGAACCCATTGTTCAACAGGCTTCAGCGTGAAGCGATGCCTTCGATCCTCCTGCGTAATTTCAAGGATATAGTGGTGATAGAACACGGGATTTTCAGATACTTTGGTTTTTCCCAAATGGAGGCGCTAAAGAATGATGGGTTTGATTGGATCTCTCTCTCTCTCTCGCTATTTTTTTTGCTGCCATCTTACCTCCGGTAGCAAGCTGTATTCGGTGGTGGCACAGGTGCCTGCGATAACCATCGTACACCAATGACCATCCGGGCCCTTTTCGCAGTCAATCACTCGGCCCGTTCCCACGCCTCCGCCTACCCATTGACTGACGATCCAGCGGGCACGGAGCACTTGATCTTCCATCCACGACTTTTCACTCGTCGGCTTGCTGTTGGGCTGCCGTACAATACTACGCGTTGGCACAGGCGTGCTGTATCCGCTGGCCGATGTTGGACGAATCCCGTATCGGTTCAACAGGCCCTGCATTTCATCCAGCATCTCTCTTTGCGACTGCGCAAGCCGCTCGCATTCCTTGACCTGGGCCTGGTAATGGCTCTCTCTTGCCTTGAGAGCATTCTCAATCAGCTGCTGCGCGGCCAGAAACGCACTCGCATGCTTTTCCGAGCCCAGCAGTTCGTGCGCCACGCTCTCGAGCGTCTCGGTCTGGCTCAGGACGATCCGCATCACATCCTCCTGCAGCAGCCTGTCTTTTTCGCTTGTCGCGGTTGCGCACCCCGTGACGGCCGCCGCACTCACGATCGCGGCCGCGGCGGCCATCGCTGCCGCGGCCGTCGAAGAGAACTGGCGTGGCCGCTGTTGTTGTTGTTGCTCGATCGATCCGCGTTTGCCAGACAGATCGTAAACCGAACTGGACCGTGACAGCGATCGCTGGTGAGCGTCTGGATTACACGCTGAGCATTTGGTCCGTCGCATAAACCCAGCCGTCGCAAGCCACGCCGGATGCTGCGTTCCATTGTTGTTGTTGTTGTTATGACAGCTACTATGCTGCGGGATCGTTCGAAGACTCGATAAACTGCTGCGTCGGGAAGATGATCCAAGACTCGCAGTAGAAATGTCGCTGTCCAGCGAGGGCATCGTTTCCTGCAAAGAAGATCGGCGATACTGCTGCTGCTCCATGGTCGTCGTCGGAGCTTGGCGAGATGAACTAGTTCCCGCTGAAGGGGGCGAAGGGGGCTGTTCTAATAAGCAGGCATCTGCAGCATGACGGCTCGCGTGATGATCATTGTTTCGACCGCTGTTCGTGACTCTGGGCTTGAGTGTCCGCGGGCTTGTGGGCTGTTGTTCACGTTCTTGACACATTTTCTGTCCGGTGCGGTGTTTAGCCATGTTGGCTAGCTTCGATTCATTTGGCCTCTTTTGCAATACGTTCTCCTTTTCTCGTGGCAGACTGCTAACCGTCGAAAATCTGCGCTCGCGTCGGGTGGCTGCATTCAAAGTGGCTCGACCGAAATTAGTCCATTTTCCTGTGGTGCTGGTATCCGAGATGATCTCTAGATAATTAATAACCCTATTAAGTATCCTGATCACACACACCCAAAAAAAATTTTTTTTTTCTTTATTACCCTTGGTTGATGATTTTGCTACTGTCGGTTTTGGTGTTTGTGGTTGTACCAAGAGGCCGTTTGATGAATTCGAGAGTGTCATTATACTGTTGCGTCGGCCGTCGTCTTTTTTGCTCTGAAAATTAGGAACCACTTTGGCTAAGCTGGATGCTGTGGCTCGTGTAATCGACTGCCTCCTTGAAAGCTTTGATAGTTGCTGCTGCTGCTGCTTTTCATCTTTTGCTGCTGCGGTTGTTGTGCTTGTGCTGCTCTTTGTACTTGTCGACCGGGATGGCCGTCGAATCATGATGGCTGAGAACCGGCTTCTAGCGGTCTGTTTTTCCTGGTCGTCCGTATTTCTACTGGCTCGCATCCGCGAGGCTGTATCGGTGGTCATCGTTAGACTACGTTTTCTGAAACCACGGTCTTTGTTTGATTGAAGAAGTGATTGATGAACTCGAGAAGACTGCGGTTTCTCAGGAACGGGCATGGTATATAACAGTGGCGTCTGTGAAGAAAGAAAAAAGAAAAGGGGATCTCGCATAGGGTATGTCCCTATTTTAACATTCTGCATCATATGCTGAGACAAAAAAGGTTCCGCAACTCATGCCCAAAAGCGACTTACGGGATCTACGTATGCTTGGCCACAATTTAAATAATCTATCCCCCGCCACAATCTAAGCTGCCATATGACATATCTATGTATCTCTCTATTACGCCTTCTTCTCTCTTTCTTTGTTTGCCTTGCATTCTCAAAAAGACCCAAGTTCTCCTGAAACTGCTCCTTGAAACTGCGGGGTGTTAGCTTACCCAAAATGGGCGTGTGGGTAACAATGGAACAAAAGAATGATCGGGCAAACCTTGTTGCGATAAAGAACCTTCAGTTCCCAGTCCAGTTGCCCCCAAAACATGAGCAGGAGCAGTCATGTATCAGCCTAGCATAGCTGTACAGAGTGGTACTGATACATGAAACGGACGCAAAGCCGCTGTGCTTTGGTTGTTGCGCATGTTCTGGCGCTCAACTCCATACTTCTATGCTGTGTGACATGTCTCTGCAAAAGTCGGGACTTGCACAGGCCATGTTTCGCGTTCGTGACACACCCACCTAGCAGTAGTCCAAACAGTTATTCCGCTACCATCAGCCCACGCTCGGGCTTCCTTGCTGCTTCGTCAGGTGTATTTGCTAAGCTAAAGTATTCCAAGAGATCCAGAAGTAACATAAAGGATGTCGAAACCGCTCTGAATCCTTGTTATTATGCATATCTATCCAAGCCTGCTGTGGCGATCTGTGGCCGTTTGACCGCAATGAACTGGATACCGGTAATGTCAATGGCTTTCCTGCAGGAGATCGAAAGGCATGTCTATTATGGACCGAGTTATCGAGGATATCTCACGTCTCTGGTAACCCACTGATCGTCCATCCAAAGTCAAATCTTCCTGGTAGGCATTATTGGCTGGCTCCATTAACCGTCGGCAATAACCCCTTCCGCACACAGATAGCACGGCTTAATTAGGGGCAACGTCGACATTTCTTCGCTATCTGCCCACCGTGTTCCTTATCGTTTTTCAAGGGTCCTCTCATGGGTAGCGGCAACACTCCTATTGAACTTGAGGGGTGCCCGGAACAAGCCGATTGCACATTCTTTGTCGCCTCTTTGAAACACAACTTTCCCAGGGGCCGTGTAACGTGACACACGATGTGTGGGATTGGGTTCCGTGCTCCCCGAGCAATTGCCCCAGGCGAAAAGCCCAACCAGGCGAAACATGACGTCAGACAAATTCGCTTTGGGTGAGCGGCAGATTTCTCATTACAGTATTCTCGATTTTGAATTCAGTGGACGCCGTCTTCCTCCGTAAAATCCGCATTAGCACTTACCTGCAAGATAATCATCGCATTCGATCTACCAAAGTACTCGCGTCTTGTTGGCATCAACCTTAGATTTCCATTTCGGCAGTATGGATAACCAAACACGGCGTTACCCGTATCCATACATTCCTCACTCCAATGCAGCCGATCTAAAAATCCCGCAGCAACAGCAAGTACAGTTGACGAATGCTCCGGCAAGCAAAGACAAAGACGTTTACCAGTACAATGCACCTTGGCCTGTATATGCACTTGACTGGTGTAAGGTTCCCAATAAGCGGAAAGGGTTTCGGCTCGCTGTCGGCAGTATTGTTGAGGAAAGCAACAACAAGGTAAGTAGGGAAAAGAGAGAGAGACAGCGCGTCACATAGGTCTAAGCCCTCTGTAGATCCAAGTCATCGCGCTAACGGAAACGCTGGACGGAGCATCGACAAGTCAACAACAACCAGATTTTACCGTGGTCGCAGAGGCTGAAGTATACTATCCTACCACGAAGGTTCTTTGGGAGCCATGGCGGGTACGTCTGGACCACCATTCCATTTCCTGGTGCTTATCAAACTTACCACCACTTATTTGCTCAGAATGACCCACGACAGTCCGATCTGTTGGCTACTACAGGAGATATTCTGCGGATATGGGAGCTCGTAGATCATCCAAGATATGGAACCACAAGCAATTCAATCAACAGCTCGAGCGGGCGAAACAGCCCTCCGTACTATATGCAGCAACTCGTAAAGAAGGCAGAATTAGCAAACGTAGGTCTGAAAATATCTCAAAGAGTTTGGAATACAGTATTCAGATGGGATGACAGGCAAAGCAATCCGATTTTTGTGCTCCTCTCACCTCGTTCGATTGGAACGAAACAGATCCGTCTTTGATCGTGACCTCGAGCATCGATACCACATGTACAGTCTGGAACGTCGAAACAAATCAAGCCAAAACACAGCTGATTGCTCACGACAGCGACGTGTACGACGTCGCATTTATGCACGGCTCACCTGACATATTCGCCAGCGTCGGCGCAGACGGCTCAGTAAGATTATTCGATTTGAGGTATATAGAAATGTCATATATTTTGCTTGCTATTCAATAACAAGTGGGATTTTAGGTCTTTAGAGCATTCCACAATACTTTATGAAGCACCACCCACTCAGCAAAGTGGAGCGAACACCACCAGCAATGGAACCCTTATGAACTCTAATCCCCTTTTACGGCTCCAATTCAACCGGAATAATCCTAACCTCTTGGCTACATTCCACATGGATTCCGCATCTGTTTTGATTCTTGATATTCGCTATCCCAGTACGCCAATGGCTGAACTGGTAAAAAGTCATCAGGGCAGCATTAATAGTATCTGTTGGTCGCCGACAGAAGCAGGCCATATCTGCACAGCTGCCGACGACGGTCAAGTTCTAGTATGGGACATTAACAGTAGCTCTGGAGGAGGAGGCTCGGATCAGCATAGTCATCAGAGTCACCGTCAGCAGTACTATCAGCAGCAAAGATACAGCCAGCATACCCCTCGATCAATTCAAGAACCTATTTTGGCTTATTCTGCTGCATCAGAGGTGAACACCTTGTCATGGAGTAAAGGCGTGCCAGACTGGGTTGGCATTGGCTTTGGCAACACAATTCAAGCGCTGCGCGTTTAACAAATATATTTACAAATGCGATTAAGCAAACCAGTAGTTGATGATTGTTAAGAGGATGACGAATGAGAGCATGGTAGCTGTAGGTCCCCAACGCTTTATACGTGCCCACATGGCTTCTCGTTTGCGAGCTGCCTGTGCCTGTATCCGCAACAGTTCAAACTGATTTTCCGAATGTCTGTTTCTTTTCCTGTGTTCTTCTATGGCAGCCACGATGTTTCGATGCTGATTCCACAAAGCGCGAAGCGTTGGTGCACGGTCGGTGCACACATTTAATATATGACGCATTCCGTCAAGACCTTGTGAGCGAGCCAGCGCTATCTGGGTGTTCAATTGCTGGTGGTGGTGGTGGTGTTATCGTACTGTTGTCGTTGTATCCTTTCGAGAATGGGTTTTTACCTGTGCTTTTCTGTCGAGGCTTTCAAGATGATCGACCAACTCCTTCAACTCGTCGTTGCTTGCATTGATCCGTTGTTCCTCTAACCGGATCAAGTATTCCAGCCGCTCAATGCTTTCTTGCACGCTGGCCACGAGCGCATCGCCCGATCTGATCCGACGATGAGTACGGTAAGAAAGAACCGGCTGCTTTTTCCTCCACTCACATTACGTCGTTGCCATTGAGCACCTGCAGACTTGATTGACCATCACCTTGATGAACCCGCCAGCGGACAGGTATGGTCAAACCCTGCATTTGCGATTTTATTTCGCGTAGCCATCTCCTCTGTGATGATGCTACAATACAATAGGTCTGAACTCTCTGGCACTCTCTCAGTCCTCCTTTGCAAATGTTTACCAATGGAAGGATCGCTTTGTTGAGGAATGGGTTCGCTTGGGCATATTGCCGCTGAAGTCTTGCTTGTACTACCTCGCCGTAATCTGCGGACACTGTGCATTAACCGAGACACGCCACGAATCGGCTCTTCTTCTCGTCGCGGCAAGCCCGAATGACCATGTTTATGCATCCCGAGTGTTGTTGCCCAGCTGACTTCGGGCTATCGTTTCTAATGTATTTACCATATATAGTAATCTTGTATATGTCCCAAGACACTATCCGTGGCCCAGACTCGCCAGCGGGGGTCACTTCAGGGGCTGGGAAGAACCAAAAGTCATCACTGCATAAAATCATCAGTAGTTGTAATATATCATCTTCCATAGGCTTCACAAGAGAAAGCATGTTTCTAGAATGATCGGTAATTATCACGGATGACCGTTTTGCTCGTTTCCAGAGAACGAGAATGGGATAGCACTTTAACAATTATTTTTAGATATATAAAGGGGCCCTTCAGATTGTCTGCATGTTCGTTTTCAGTGTTTACTTCAGTGATTACGCAAGCGAGATCAAAGAAGCAGTATCTCAGTCAGCGGAAAGAAAGCTACTCAGCGATGCCAACGAGAAGGCCAAGCGGTTCCATTTCAGCAATCGACAGAAGCTGGCTATCTGTTATCAGCGCTTGATAAAATAATGCATCTGATTATGGATCAGTCTATAGAACGAGTAATATCTCCCTGCTTACCAAAATGGAGAATGGACAAAAGTAATCGAGCGATCACTACAAACTTATTACTGAAGCGAGCGGGAACTTACTGTTGTCTTCCAAACCGCTATTAGGATTTTGAGGACGATGGAAGCGATCATACTCATCGTTCAAGCTTCAGCTTTGGCCTTCCGACTGCACTCGTAGTCTCAGGCACTTCTTCGCGCTTGAACATACGCATTGCTTCATGTACTGTGTTCTCGCTAATGGCCACAGACCACAGTAAGAAACGTGCGTGGACAAAGGCCCGTGATCTCCTTCAATATCCACTTGTGCTCCTTTAAAGACTTTAAACGTTCGGAATGTTCATTCGCCCCATACTGCCGTGCCGTTGCGTCTAGGAGGGTAATCTCTTACCGCTGCAAGATGTAAACTGACGTGCAGTGCTATAAACAACAACTTTTTTGATGTCAGAACAGCGAAAAATTAAGTGCATCCAGAGGTCTGATAGAAAAACCAGTATGAAGGGAACGGAGGATAGGAAACCATTCAAAGCGACGTCAAACGTGGATAGAAACAAGTTTAATTATGTTTCTTCGCTGAGTAAGCACTGATGCCTTAGTGTGCTTCTTTTCCCATCTAAAAGTCTCGAAGGGTCTCTATTGCATAGCAAATTGGATGACATACCATGTATAATTACAGAGTCTTTTTTGCCAAGAAGGAGATTCCGCTGATACCCGTGGTACAGAGTAACCGATATCGGCTCCTTTCTATTGTAAATCACAACAGGTGAATTATTCTCTTCGTCTCGAGAGAGAGTCACCGCCGGTCCATTAAAAGTTGGGGTTTCTTATTACAGTTCTTTCTACTGACGGGCTGTTGATAATCTTTCTTAGTTTGATCTTTATCGGATATAAAATACAGTACCAGAGATATGGCCTTTGCGCAAAGACACGGTCCTATGATGGAAACTTGAAAGACGTACGTAGGATAGGACCTTTACGCGCATAATGCCCATCATGCAGAGAAAGAGAGGGAGAGAGCTGCGCTGCCTCGAGCCGTCTAATATTTCGGCATACAAAGAGTTTTGACGGGAGTACTTTGGGTCTTTTCGATTAATCCGAAACTTCTCGTTTATGGTACTCCAAACTTCCAAATACATCATGCACGTTTTCGCTAACTTTAGTAGTTGTCATAAGCAATTCCAGACTACTTTATGTCTTTTCAGCGTCATCTCGTCGTTGATTGCGCTTGGCGCAGCTATCGAATAACCAGTCATTCATTGACTGTAGTGTCCCTTCAATGGATCATGGGCCTACGGAGCCTTGCATTTTCCTTTCCAGGGCGCCCCATACGCTGTATGCTTTCCGTTAGACATTCTCTGACTGTTGATCTTTGCTGCGCAATTGATTTCTCAGTGATATTCAGAGTATTTTTTATACCCAGCATCCTGATCCTGTACATGGCCGCTGCGCCTTTTTTGCCTAACAAGTTGGTAGACGTGCAATAGCTCATATGCATCAAACTGCAGTTACCTATATAACGGATTGATGTCAATCTCACTTGCTAATGACCCCTGACCAAAGGAGTTGCATTGACAGTAATAGCTCTTGCCATAGTTCCAAGAATTCGGCAGACCAGAAGAAACCTCGCGGATTCTGATTACCCCTTTTCTGTCTGAAACTCTGTTCGTCGTTATGCGTTTCCCATTGGTTCCATTAAACGTAATGTACCTGCAAAAAGGCTAACTGGACTTTATGCATTAAAAATAATTACGTCACTATAATTATTGAATGGCGTGACCATGTTGTTCTTGGGGAAAGTATCCGCAGCGACTATTCCCAATCCGGAGAGTAATCAAAAATTTTCTATTAATTGGCACCCTTTCGAAGAGATTGTTTTTTGCTCTTCTTCCTCCTCCTCTTCCTTTTCACTTCAACACTCTAATCAATAACCAGCTCTTGCAAGATGTTGTTTGTGCTTTCCGGAGACCAAAAAGACCATGTGAACGTCAAGTCCGCCTTTGACAGAGATGAAGAACACGCATATCTTTTTCCCGTATATCCCACCTGGCATTCGCCTGTCATGACCTACCAAAACTTTCCATACAAGCACTCTTTGTATATACCCTTTGCGGCTGGTCCGCACTATTTGCCGTTACAAGAACGACTGTATATATGTTGCTTTTACTTGACTGTACATATTTGCATTGCCTATACCTTGTCACTGTATATATCTTCACTCCCTTTCATACCTACTGCATTGTACATACCTTCATTCCCTGTATCTACTGTCATTGTATATACCCTTTGCGCGGCTGGTCCGCGCTATATATTCATGGCGGCTGGTCCGCTCTATTCACCGTGAAAATAAAGACTGTATATATCTTACTTTCACCTCACTGTACATATCAGCACTTCCAATACCGCGTCATTATATATATTTACATTCACTTGCATATGCTACATTTAACCATTTGTACATATTTTCATCAATTGCTTCCGTAATGCTTAGCCATATATTATTTGAATCAAACCTCGGCTGTAGAAGCATTTTTAACATGTTTGTAAATTTATCTAATAGATACTATAAATAATTTATTCGCCTTGTTTCCGTATATTTTTGATGAGACAATGTTGGAGATGGAGTGTGTTTTCAGTGAATACAAGTCGCTCTGTGCCACTTGAAGAGGCCATCGTACATGATATAGACTGGCGGTCTCGATTCTCCAGTACTCGAATACGGTTTAGAATCAGTGTTGCTCTACTTTCTGTCGACTGATCAGTTACCACTGCCAACTTCAAATATAACGCTGTCGCTTTTATAGGCCATGCTGCAATCACCGGAAAGAATAACTTTTGGAAACCAAGGAAAAAGACAAAAAGTGGGACGTCTATGCTCATGGTGGTGGCAGCAGCACGTGTCTGTAAAGGTTCCGAATCTAGAACACCTTTTCTCAGCTGACATTCTAGCCTGATATGGAACTATGTAAATACCAAGGCTAAAGTTACATACAATGACATGCCAGTGATTGCTGCCAAGCAATTAAGATCGGAAGGAAAGAAGACGTTTTACTGGCAAGTCGAGTTAGAAGAAAATATGGGTCTTCTTCTGCTGAATCTGCTTTGATGGCATCAGAATTATGTGCGATGCAATACAACTGTCAGATGCAAACGAGGTATGATATAGAGGAGAAAATTAAAAGGAAAAACCTGCTTCTCTGGTTACATCCATATCCGGCTCTTGCAGTCTTGGTGTACTTACCCACTTGCGCGTTTTCCCATATGAATGACAGGAACAACTGAATAAACCATTCACAATGAGTTTCGAGCGCCCTAATCAACGGGTGTCTAATTTTTATCAATCAGTTAAATGCTGATCATTTCGATCCAGAGCCCAGGATAGCCTTTCGGATTGTTCGTAACAGGTTGTACAGTAAAACCGCGCTATCCTTCTGACTAAAGCGGAAGTGTCAATATCCACGTCATACAGCTGTCGAAAGTATTTTCACTTTATAAAGTACTCTTTATAGTCTGCATATGAAACGATCGTATGTCTCGGACGGCCTTGATGTCCATCATAGCAACGTGCTCAAGCACGAAGCCAGACTATTCCAGCCACGGGCTTCATCACATACAGTACCTGCGCGCTGTAATGACCAAAAGGTGATCACTGCGTAAAATTATCGCTGCATAAATTAATAAGCATGTATGAGATATCATTTTCCAATGGTTTCCATAGGCTTCATATAAGAAAGTATGCCTGTGGAATAATCGCCAATTATCACAGGTGAACGTTTGCTCGTTTCTATAGAATACTGAGGAATATGACGGAATACTACTTTAGCGATTATTTTAGATTGAGGAAGTGCAGTCGAATGAGCTTAGTAACTTGATAACTGGCATATCTAGGGAAGGTCGTGCAGTGGACACGTTTCATATTACCCCTGATGGCGAGCAGCAAAAAATGCACGCTCGTTCGCTCCATAGATCAGATTATCCATGATATACTGACCAACAGATGTGAAAATACAATAATACAATTGTTACTTTAGCTAATTGTGCTAAAGCTCGGAAGATGGCGAAGAAGCATCTCTCACAAGGGGTACACCTTCTAATAAAGATCGGGATGCCCCTACGAGTTATATCTCCTAAATTTGGAAAATGGGCACCCCCCCAAGATCTTCCCTCTTTAATCATCGTTTTTTTCTTTTGTATGTTTCGAGCAAATCAGCGCTTATCAAGTCTGCGGTCATCAAATGAGCCATTCTAATATTTGTATGGTCTTCAAAGAAAGAAACAGGTGACATATCGAACCCGAAAGGGAAAAGCGCTTAGAGTGCTAGTAGGCAAGCAGAGCTGGCCCGGCACACCGTGCCGGACACCTTATCATTTGCAAGACGCAGTCTTCACCTGTAACCTGAACTGTATCAGTATTTACTATCTCAACATTGACCATCTTCCGTAAGAAAATATGAAACTACAACCTTCGATTCCCCAAAGTTAGGCTTACCGGTCCGTCTTGATATCATGATTTCCATCTGTTAGACTCACTTTATATTCTCCAAACCGAATGTAAAACCAGATGCTATATAGCCAACAACGCCAAAAAATTTCGATAAACAGACCATATAAAATGGACTAAAACTCGTTTTTATTCTTTTGCCTTCTTTCTTTTGCTTTCTGTTCTTTGTCTTCAAGACACTCTGCCTTCCATTGCTGCATGTGAACGTCATGTCGCCGTGTCCGAGGCAGCAAACCTGTCTGGACATCTTGACGCTGTCAAGATTGCAGGTCTCTCAATTCTGCATTCCTGTTAGGCGGGCGGCCCTTTTTGTTACAGATGGGCGATTCGTCGTGCGGGTCGAGTGCCACGTCATCACCTTTGAGTGTCATTACATGGGGACACTGGCCCCGAGGTGTACGCGGACACCGGTAACTGCATTATTCTTCACTATAGAGGAGGGACGATATTGACTCTCATCGCGGTGTTGTCAGTTTATTCGCCATCAAGGGGCGAAATGGCGGCAGAATCTTCTGCTCCGCAGGAAGCTAATAACGATTGGTTCGACGTGCCTTACGAGCCTGACGACATGTCAGAAGATTTTAGGCTTCCTCGGGCTCGGTATGTCCATAGCAAGAAGGACAGAGCAGGAAGAGGAGACGGTCGTCGGCAGCGGCGTAAACCAATTTGAACCTGCTTCGGTTGGAGAGCATCCTTCGAGCCATTACATTCTAAAAGATGGCTATAATGTCACAGTTCCTTGACACACCTATAAAAACTTTGCGCTGAACATAGCAAACACCCAGAACCTACATATGGTCTCTGGACTCCAGAAATTGCTGTAAGTGTTGCATCAAGGATCAACGGCGACTTCTTACCTTAGTGTTTATGGCACTTTCACATATCATGCTCCTCGTTCCCAACTCGCATGACACTGACATCGTACGCATATTTGGCCAAAGCAACCTGGAAAATTTGTATGCCGAACTTCGCGCTGAATATGTGGATTTGTCTGTTGCGGTCGGAAAGAAACTTTTCTTAAAAGCTAAGCGAATTGTACAGGTAAGTGAAGCGATCCAGTTACTCAAACAAAACGAGTAACCCTCAATTGCAGGATGTTAAGAATCGGTCAATTACTCGAAATCAGACGCACGCCAAATTGGCGAAATTGTTTAAGAAGGCTGAATCAGACGATATTTCCCTACTTAACATGTTGATCAATTGGTGAGTATCGTACATAGTAAACTCACATTCTTTGAAGACGCTGACAAGCGGTAGCATCAACAAATCGCCATCGTGTTGTATCCGTACAACATATGGTCCGTCAATACCGATCATTGGTACAACCTGTCAATGGTAATCAACATTGATTCGTCCATTGTAAACAATTAGCCGTGCTGTTCCTGAATTAACACCGCTATTGG
>JSYX01000361.1:0-28894 GCA_000787465.1 Thermomucor indicae-seudaticae
TAAGTCCAATCATCGTTAGATACCTTTTCCTTTGCTCTCCATTGTAATACGTCGTTGTGACGCTTACCATACGTATCCCTGCCCATGCGCAGGGAACCGCAGCTCACCCAATCCAGGGTGGCAGATGGTGTGAAGCCGCTCCTAGCCAAAAGGGTAGGTATATGCAGCGGCCAAAGGGTGTTTTGACGTAAGTAGAGCCCAACATACGACTGCCTGCGAGTTTTTAGAAGAGACAACTAGATGGCGTCATCCATTCACCGCGGGTCCAAACAAACTCACTTGTCAAAAAAAAACCGCAGACACCAAGCGCCAAAAAAAAGGATACGAAGCAGAAGGGGAAACACTTGTTGATCTCCAAGGAATATCGTGAGATAGTAGACAGGAAAAAAAGAGAGAGAAGATACGAGTGGCACACTGACACGAGATAAAAGACATGAGTTTTCTATAAAGGACCGCTTATGTGGGAAGACGCTTACCAAGATGATGACTTTTGCGGCTATATCCAAAGAACAAATATTGAGGGATAAGGTGAGTTTATATACGCTACAGGGTATACAGGGAGTTTATCAACTGCTTCTTTGATTGTTACTTTATCAAGGAAGCCGATTTATGTTTAGTAGTTATGGGTTTTGGGGAGGTTTGAGAAGATTTCATTGTTCATTCAAATCTATGCACGCACATAGTGTAACATACAGGACCCGCGCGATATATCGATAGGGTTCGTGAAGAAAAAATGCGATCGTTATGTCAAGAATATCGTTATATCAAATGGACATACGCCTGGAAAAAGCAAAATCTGTGATTGAAGAGGTTGATCGGTATATCGAGAATATCGAATTATCAAATATCGATATATCGCGCGGGTCCTGTAATACTGGGTACGAACGTCCTTCAACCAAAAAATCCAATTGCGAAATGGAATCAATGCAAAAGGGTCTTTGCCAGCGGCGTCAAGTGCAAATGACAAGGCACTCCCATTACGCGTAATCTATTACGCAGCCAGTCGAACGCACACATGCATATCATAAGCCTTCTGTTGCGTATTTTTTATATCACGGTGCAAATGTATTTCGATTTCACCGTAAATCTTTGTTAAAGCATAGCGCAAACTTCCCTTGAACCAAATACAGTGGCACCCCGCCTAATGCAACTCCGTTGCAAGGCCGTCAGCTCCATGTCGCCTCTTCGCTGTATTGCAATCCTCGCCTACTGCAACAAAATTCCAGGAATCGAGCCGTTGCACTAGGCGGGGTGCCACTGTACCAGCGCGGGAATGGACAGATCCGCAGCAATTGATACATGCCTTATCTGATTCGAGAGTCGAGAGTACAAATCCGAAGGAGTGCTTGAACCTCGTAACGGAAGCGTTTGAACAAATCGCAGAAGAGAGCTCGACTTCAAAAACAGTGGCGACTTCGGCATGAAATTGCGCTCTGTACATAAGGGCGGAAGATTGACGAAACATCTCTTGTCAAACCGGAGAGTGCGAAAACAACAAAGGTCAACGTCCACAGTCCTTGTGGATGCATTTACCGAGAAATTCAAGAACGCTTATTACGGCAAGGCAGCAAAGATTCATGAATTCAACTATATGAGGCACCGCAAAAAGATAATTGTGCAGGGCAAAGGCGTAGCTGCGGAAGTCACCCAAAAATGCATGACAACAAGGCTGCATGTATACTTGATCGACACGAATGGGATGCGCCACGATAAACGTAAACACTTGCAGGAAGCTCTCGAGAAGGATTTAGGAGGTGGCACAAACGGTATATATCCATTTCGCGAAAGAAGATCTAAGTTAGAGAACGAACCTTCCGTCACTCGCAGAGAATACAAGTGAAATTGATGAAGTCGAAAGTGAACAGGAATCGGAGGACTCCTTCTGGTGGCACCAAGAGGCAGTACTGTGGCGTGATACGACGTTCATTAACAGGTAGTTACTCACCATTTAGGCCGAGTCAAATAGCACGGGACAGAGTGCGATAAGAAGGCCATTTGATAACCAATTCACCCCACATAAGCCAAAGTATACGAACGTGGAAGCGCAATTACTTCGTTCTCGTTGTATTATTGGCATTGGCGGCGTACCGACATCGTTGCTACCGAGAGATGTGCTTATAGCCCCGGAATAACAGCAAGAAGAGCAGTTCTTTTGCGCGTCACTTAGAGCATTCACGCGATGTCAGTATTTTCTTGGTGAGGTGTTCTTATATGAGAAATAGACTTCCCGACTAAGCTTTGGAAGAAATTCGAAGACAGCAAGGAGTGGAATGCATTTGAACGAGACTTCTGTCGATCAATATATGTCACGTTGACAGATTTTTGGGTCTGTCATCAACAAATAATTGGAAGTAATAGCGAGAGGACGCGTTGGCGTGAAAGAGTGATTCCGGTTTCCAAGTACTTTGGATCGAGCAACAAGGAACGGACCCATTGTTAAACGACTTTATTCTTGCGGAAGCGATCTATAAGCATTCGCTGTTGGAAATAAGCAGCAATGGAGGAGGCAATTTCATGAGCTTGAGAAACTTTGAGGTCAGAGCCTCCGGGACAAGGAAATTCATCCGCCTGCAACTTTTTGCCTTCTTTATCGTGGGTACTCATGTGCAGCGTCGTGTCCAAATGCTGGTTATAACTTGCTTTTCTTCTCGTACCACCGCTATACGTACGATGACGGTTAGGTGACGATGAAGTCGAGAACATTTACTCTCGGTGTTTCGTGCTATCACTCGTACTCTCCATGTTCAATGGGCATAAGAACAGCAGACGCGCAACGGACATTAAGCCGTACTGGTAACCATCTCGGATAGACACGTCATGCCTTACCCTCTTTCTTGTCAACCTTTTCTTTGGATAACGGTACGAATTGTAGAGCAAGACCTTTCGCGAACGATTGACCATTACAAGTTTTATACCGGATGAGATGAACAGGGACAAGTGGATGAGACGGGTACATCATCTTTATTGACGCAGTTTTGATCAGGATATGCCGCGTGAAGATACATTCGAATAGGGATGCGATGAATAGAGATAAATTAGACGATGTGGACATATTGGATAAAGATAAGCTGGACGATGGACATACTGGATTTCGATATGTGGACGCGGAAATGTTGAACGGGTACACATTGGACCGGACACCCACCCACCCACCCGCCGCCGTTGGACGATGTTAACAGCAGCACCCTAGAAATTAAGCAAACGCTTTATATGCGGGCTACTGAACAATTCAATTGAAAAAGGTATAAGCAAAGGATGAGAAAGGCTTATAAATATGTAAAAAACGAGTGCTACCTAGCAGATCTACTTTTAAAGTTCTAATGACAAATAAACATAAATGTACCGTAATTTTTTTGTGGTTGATCCTGTGACTTATGCATTTAGGAAGGAACTGTTGTCAAAGCAGATCCGTTCTATTTTTTTCACAGAGGAGGCTCATAGGGAATAAGATTCTGTTTATGGTTTTTTTGGTAGTACTTGCCGCACTGGGCTCTGGGAACCCTTCTGTTCTGTCGTCGGTGTGGGATTTCGTCTTTCGTTTTTTTTGTCAAACGTACGACCGTCTTACAATGTCTCTTGCTAAGTTTACGCGGCACTCCAGTTCGCAGCAAGCTCTCTCCTTTGTAGTTCAATGGGTCTTTCTCATATCATTTTAATTGTATTGCTCACGATGGGCTAATTAATATCGAGTACATTGCTAACCTCAGATCGCTTGGCGCCGTATCTAAAGAGATCAATAGTTTGGCTGCGATCAAACGGAATAAGTTCTTTTCGAGTGGTACGTTCAGCTAGGGTAGACTTTCGTATTTAATATATCTTTTCGTCGTGTGCTAGGCATAAGTTGAGGAAAAGGGCGGGAACAAAAAGTTTCGAAAATCAGGGACACTTTTTTCCCGACTGATCATTTTCACATACGCATATAGACAATGGCGGAATGAGCCTTATTCAGGCTTTCGACTGGTCCGTTCAGGAAAAATGGTAGCGGACAACATTATAACATCATTTGATGTCTCGATCAAGTATCGTATGCCTATGGGGCTTGTCAATGCTCTCGCAGACATACCGACATATACGGGAGAACGATAAGCAGTGTCTCATGTATATGCTCTTGCTCTTGTTCGAGCCAAAATAGATCGTCAGAACCACAAATATAGCATGCATTGCTCCACCAGAGGACCTTGGTGTGAGGATAGTCTGCTGCTCGACATGAGTCACTTCTGCGAATTCTGCCTACCAAGGATTTAACTATGTTTGTAGTCATATACCTTCATTTTCCAGCAAGATTTGAGGGCATAGCATATGAGTAGCTATGTATGCATTGCCTTGGATGCGCCTTTCGTATTACCTCCATTGGTCTTTTTTACGGCGCAAACTCCCTCTCGAGCATTGCAGTGCGTGCATTTTCCTGAAGATACTTTAGTGATGTACAGTAGCCGCGGGATATACTAATACTTTCTATAATGCTGTATTCTCATAGTCATCACTTTCCGCGCTCACTAGTCTTTATGCAGGGAAATAGCGCTAATCTTCTTCAATAATCAGTGGCCATTTCAGGAGGAGACATCACTATATGAGGAGGTCTTCAGAACAGTCTATATTTATTTAAAATACGATGTGATACAGTATTGAATACTGTTGCTTTGTTCCTCATAATTCATTTTCTTCGATATCTTTTGCAAAACGCAGCAGTTCGATCTTCAATATCCAGCGTATCGGGTAAGTCACGAGCGATTGTATCTTTTATATAAAGGTGTCTTTATCTGACTAACCTCTTTGCAATCGGAGACGCCACAACGATAATTTTTCAGGTCATTCCGATACTGTCACCTTCGTCGCTCAGAAGGCCACTCAGGAAGCAGAAACGCGATACTGAGGTATGCTTCTCGACCATCAGCCGCGATATCCGAACCTCCTCTTCCAAAAAATTATGAGATCTATCAGTTACTTTATGTATCCGTGTCCCTAGATTTAGAAATGCGTCTCAAGCGTCTTTAAGTAGAGCTGCACATACATGAACACTCAGAACAACATTACATGAACGAAATGAAGAAGCATACCGTATTGCCACGTGTTGGACCTTAATGCTCCTCATTTTGAACGTTGCACAACGCCAGTATTTATAGATCTACTATTTCATGGGGACTAACCCTGATGGTGATACGGACTACACAAACACCTCTCAGACACGCTGAATGGCACCCAGCCTTTACCCCGACTAAAATATTGGCCGACCACCGTATAGTAATAATTTCATAGAGTGATCACTTTCCGAGCTCACCGACCCTATCAGTATATCCCATGGCTACTGCGATGAATACCTCCAAGGGTCAATTTGATGAGCCGTGCATAAAGAAGCTCGTTTCCCGATCAGTAAACTTCTGTCTGCCCAGTATACTCGGCAACATTGTCATGGTTTACTTTCCGAGTACGTTTGGCTATAATACTCCGTACCTCAAAGATTATTTGTGCTTTTTATTGTCCCAAACATGTGTTTCACTCGGTTTATTTAGCCTAAAAGAACTATAAAAGAGAGTACGCCTTGGATAGAGATTTTTACATCACCTCCTATTCTTTTTATCCAGCGCTCAAGTCACAATATGTTCAATGAAGGCTCATACTTTGAAGAAATTAGACCCATTATTTCGGCCTTCTTTGTACTCTCCGGACTCGCCGCGGTCAGCTTTCTCTTTCATATCGCTTTCCTGGCAGTCCGAATACTCGGGAGCATACATCAAGCCGAAAGAATGCCTTTTATCCTTGACCGATTGTGCCCTTCTGACAGTCCTGTTTTGCTTACGTAAGGCAACAACTGACGTCTAATCAGGACCCAATTCGCGCCTCCGTGCAGGAGCCAAGCTGCCAGCTACCATTCACTGTTAATTGATTGAATAACAATGAAACTTCATCGACGCTGTAGCTTATAATCCTGATTTGAAACGTGTCTGCTTTCAATAGTTCTGTTTATATTTTCACGGTCTTATCCTTTCACCGAGCGAATCTTTTGAATAATTTAAGAATGAAGAGAGTCGCAGAAAAATGTATGCAATGAACCTGGGCTGAAACCTTCCTGCTACGTACGCATTAGCCGTAAGAGTTATTTCCGCGTTCAAATATTCCCTCTTTTTCCGGCCAGTAAATTTCCATTTATACAGTAATATATATCCGATGGCATCAGTACGTTTTATTGTCCTTGTACTTTTTAATGGATATAATACTCCATGTGCTCGAAGATTATTAATGTTTCTTATTGTTCCTAATGGGCCGTTTAATTTTGTTCGTTTACACTAAAAAAGCTATAAAAGTCGTACGTCTTTTATGGAGGTTTTTTTGCACCTTCTCCTACCGTTGTTATCCACCGATCAAGTCACAGAATGGGTTCCGATGACTGGTACTTTGATGAAATTAGAGCCCAACTTTTGGCCTTCTTGGTGCTCTTCGAAATTGCCATGTTCTGCGTCTTGGTTCACAACACCCTCCTGATATCCCGATTATTCAGGCGCCTACATGAAGACGAAAGTAGGTCGTTATATCCTTGACAGTTATGCGTCTTCTGACAGTCTTTCTTTTGCTTATGTAAGACGAGTATGACATTGAGCATCAGGATCAGGTTTATGCCCTAACCGCAGGAGCCAAGCCGCGAGGCGTCATCCACTGTTAATTGATTGTATATATATAGTAATAAAAAGTTATAGATGCCTTAGCTTATAATCCTGTTTGGTAACGTGCCCGCTTTCGATAATTCGTTCGTAATTTCATGGTCGTATACTTTCCTCGGACGAATCGCTCGAATGCTTTAAGAATAAAGATGTTTGCAGAAAAATGTACGCAATTAACACAGGCTCAAACGTTCCTGCTACACATTAGCTGTAAAAGCTATTTCTATGTTCGCCCATACCCTCGTTATCCGGGCAGTAAAGCTCTGCTTGCAAAGTAGCATACCTGATGGTATTGGCGCGTTTGATTGTCCTCGGCCTTTTTTAATGGATATAATGTTTCATGTACTCGAAGATCGTTTATGTTTGTTATTGTCTCGAACAGGCCTTTAATTCTAGTTGTTTTACACTAAAAAAGCTATAAAAGGGCGTACGCCTTGAAGGGAGGCTTTTCTGTCTTCTCCTACTGCTTTTAACCCATCGCTCAAGTCACAGAATGCTTTCGGACCTCTGTTATTCGGACAGAACTTCTTTCGGAGTCATCATGGTTCTCTTCTTTTTCTTATGCAGCTTATTCCTCTTCCTATTGCTCTTCATCGTTTGTGGCAACTCCAGAAGACAGAGGATAAGAATTCAGGAAGACAGTAAGCCTTTTTTCCTTGACCTATTATGCCTGTTCTGACGTTTTTCTTATGTAAGGACAATATGAGAGGGCGGAGGAGGGCCGGGTTTATGGTCAACGCGACAAGGCCAATCCTTAAACTTTCATTTGCTAGTAACTAATATTCTGCATAAAAATAACACAGATCCATCATTTCTCTATCTTATAATCCTGATTTGGAACGCGTCAGCTTCTAAAGGTCCCTCTCACATTTCATGGTGCCATAGCCTTTCTTCCAGCGAACCGTTTGAATACTTCAAGAATAAAGTTGATTGCAGAAAATTTTGACCCGAGCTGGAACGTTGCTGGTACGCGTTAGCCATAATGGCCATCTCTACGTTTAGCCATACCCTTATTTTCCGAGCAGTAAATTTCTGTTTGTACGGTAAAATATTCGATGGTATTATCGCGTTTTATTGTGCTTGTCCTTTTTAATGGAATCAGACTCAATGTCCGTGGAGACCTTTCATGTTTGTTATCTTTGTTCATCGGCCTTCAATTAGGTCAAATTAACATAAAGGCCTACAAAAGGAAGAACGTCTTGGACAGAGCTTTTCTCATATCTTATTCTACTGCTTCATAAATGTCTTCCGAAATTGACCTCGTTGTTTGTTTCGTGATCATATTCGCCCTCATTACGGCGTGCGCCTGTGTAGTCTTCGTACCAATAGCGCTTCGGGATATTCACAGACGTAAATGCAAAGGTGATAGTGAGATTTTGTATCCTTGATTGATTATCACAGCTTTGACAATACGTTTTCTTTCTTATGTAAGGCCTTGAGGATGGGCTGAAGCATGAAACTATTAACAGCGAAAGCGCCAACAGCTGAGCCTTAAAGCTTAATATAGTGTGCATAATAATTGATTGAATGAATATATACGTACTTCAGCTTCAAATCCAGGTTTGAAATATTATGCTTTCGAAACTTTGTCCCACATTGCATGGGTAGTAAACCTCTTTGTTTCACTGCTGAAAACTCTACAATAGGTTGAACGGCCTGATATTTTGGGGAATGAAGTGAATACAGAATCAGATGTTCATCGTATACATGCATACGCGTAAGCGCTTCAAAAGGCATCACATACTCTCGTTCGGGTATATATAACAAATCCACTGTCTTAATAAATTGGTTTTATGAGTGTCACACCTCACGTAATAATCCATGGCGTCAATGGCTGTACTATAGTAGTAAAGGGCTCATGATCGTAGGAAAGCGGGAGTGATCTTCATGTACGGGTGAACAGCATGTGCAACGCTACTGATTACTCATTAGAAAGATCTTGTCGATGAAAGCTTGCGTATACGCAAAGATAGCCTTGAGTTGAATTAGATGCTTTTTCGATTCATATGGATGCTGATAGCTTTCGCACGATCACGATACGGTAGCCATTCATAGTGGGAACATGGAAAAAATGTGATACCCTTCTCTGTTCTCCTACACTGAATTACAGATTAAGCAAAGGTACTATGTAGCATGCCGCTTGAGTTAGCAGAAAGCTCTTAGCGTATTTAAATGGGAATGAGTATTCCGTTTTGTAGACAAAACTTCAGAGATGTTTATACCGTCTAAGTCGCGCGTAAGCCCAGCTTCTCTTTGGCGGTATTTTCCGTCTAAGCACCTCGATGATTTGGGGAAGAAATATACCATAGAAACTTTATGATTGGTATGGAGATAAAAAATGAACGAACGGCGAGAAATAGCTGATGCGTGGTTTTTTTACGAAAACAAATAACGCTCTAGAAAAATCAGAAAAGTTCCTAATTGGGCCGAAGAAACAAAAGACCATAGAAACAATATCGCGTTCCTGAAACTCAACATCTTTTATCAAGGGCGAACTCCTATAGAGAATGGAAGGTCATCATACATCTTGGTATAAATAAAAGGCCATCTATGTTTGGTTAGGTGTATGGTACATGTCGATTGTTTCACCACGCGCGCTGAGACAACGCGCCAGGTTATATGTTACGGCCGACTTTTAAATTAGATGTAACCTAGATACAAATAAACTTGCAGCTCCGCATAACTGCCACTTTGCCACAACTATAAAAAGCGGGAATGTGCCAACTGTTTTTCTGTACTCTACTTTGCTCAGTATGAACAAATTCTGCCAGCTTGCAACAAAAAACTATTTTCCAAGCTTCGAGGCGCCCTCGGTGACAACAAAGGTCCTGAAAAAGGGAAGGAGGAAGAGGTAAGGTTAATATATATCACGCTCTGTTTCCTGGTTATTAAAAGGTCGTATTAATGATTTAGCAGCCTGCCGGGAAACAGGTCTGCGCCGTCACCTGGCCTGACGAAAGCGAGTACCTGTTTGTGGAGGCCACGACCTCAGGGGTGTTGCATGACGTGTACACCATTAACGAGCCGAAGACTCCCTGCGCTTGAAGCGCATAAAAACAAAAAACCTCCTTTACATCTATATATATTTTGTACTTATCATCTTTCATTTTTGTAAAATAAAGTTTATTGTAATTCCAGTTATTTTTTCTTTTAGGCTTTCTTTGGTTTGCCTTCAAATCGTATGGGAGTCTGTATACCGACTAGCCAACTAATGCCAACAGAAACGATGGTCAGTACCGTAAATGCGACGCCAGCTGCCATGAAAATGCCTGGCGTGAACAGTTGATATTTTGCAAAGATCGGCCTGTTGTCTTGCGGAGCGCTTGGACCGCGACGCTGAAAGAGGCTTCGCTTATACATACGGGAAGACGACTACAGAGCGATATTAGCTTGACTTGTGTGTTTTTAAACCGTTAAAGACAAAAATGACTTACCGATCGTGGCTTTGCAGCACTCGAGGTATATATCACAACGTGGTCATCTTGAGCATATTCACGAACTCCCTTCAAGAATTCGTCGACCTTGGCATCTAGGTGTCGTTATGAGTCGTATTATTCGATTTATCATCATCACTGGCAACGTACCGTTGGCTTGCACGTCGTTTGCCGAAGACAGTTCGAGAAGAGCAATCACAGGTGACTCCTTGTCAAATGCTGCAGCATCAGCTACCGTTAATTTTTTACATTTCATGTCAGTCCTACGATTCGTCCTTTTGCATACAACAACTCACGTTGGCCAGAAACCACGTTCCCATGTCCGCATTTCTCCACAATACGCGATGCCAATGCATTGACGTCGACACTGTCCGCAATGTATTCCAGTTCGGTACGCGAGATCGCATCATGGCAGTATTCCTGCGCGCGAGGACCGTGTCAGAAAGCATTGACAATAACTTTGCCGTATCCCGTTACCTTGATAGCTGCGAAAGTGTTTGTCGTGTCAGAGCGAGCAAAGTCATTTAAGTGGATCTATTCCACAAGGATAAAACGGGTCGTATCAGCGTAACTAGAGACCCTTTTGGGGTCAAATATGGAGCTTACATGAGGCTGGTCAACAATGGCAATGGCTTTGGCATGGCATGCATCTTCGGACAGGGCTGACGTGATGCTAGTAATGGCTTGGTCTTTATTCACAATGACTTGACCGCTGGTTGCAAAGTTCGACGTGGGTATCAAGTAACTACACGGCCGTATTCTTCAGTGCCTGGTTGTGCGGGCATGAATTTCAAGCAAAAAGTTTACTCTTTAGGAGACCACATGAGGCAGGGAACCGTGCCTTCAAATGCAATCGCAGTCGATGCTAGCGACGCCAGCAGTACGCCAACGTTCAATTTCATAATGTTGGTATAGGACAAAGCCCTTTGAAACGCTCTCTCTCTCTTTTGGTCACGGAGAAAGAAATTCAGCGGGGGCCCGATTTGTTTCAGCCCATACCAAGCTTCACTGCCAGTAAAGAAGCATTAAAGGCAGACTCATTTGTTACAGATCTTAACGGGTATCCCGTCGATAGAGGCATATTTGGTTTTAATTCCAAAAAATGTATCTTGGGGCTGCGACATATAGATGCGTTATCTGACGCGCTATACTCTTCAGACTATCCTGAATCAGCGTTGTCACTGCAGTAACATGTGAAGTGGAGACTCCAATTCACTCGACCGAATGGCTGTGTTATGCAGCTGTAGGCACCATCAATGCCGAGTGGAAAGAACTCACTCAGATTCCTGTCGATAATAAAAACAAGCTCACATGAGCGAGTAACAGAACGTAATTAAATCAGCGAGAGAAGCTATTTACAAGGATACAAGTGATGTTTCGAAATAGCTACAGTAATTGTCTGTGAGGAATGGATATATAGGCATTGTCGTGCATATTCCTAAGAGTTCCCTTCTACAATCGGCGTCATCCAAAAGCATATCGCGATCCTCACATCATCTAGGTACACCGAAACCCCAACATGATAAACCATTCAACTGACATCGACCATGAATTTATATAAAACCAATTCTGCTACGTATATAGCGCAATCTTGGGTGGTCAATTTTCGCTTATGAGGACAAGACATAAAGAAATCGCAGTAGAATTCCAGCCTGTCTCCGCACTTCTGCCTGATCAAAGACGCGATCTAAGGTACAATTTGCGATTTGCTTTTTTTCCCTTTGTTATTGGCTGGAATATCGTGCTCACGAGGAACGTGTTCGATCAGCTCACTGCATTGACGAAGAAATGCATCCAGGAGGTAATTTGACAGCATTGCAACTGTTGCAATAATGCTGCGTCCTCAGACAACGCTTAACGTTGCCGGAATAGTGGATCCACTCAAGGAACAATTTCGAGGTCATTGCATCGACTATTTGTGTGGATTTTGTCCAAATGAACTTTTCTTGTAAGTTGCATTGTCACAAATGTTGTAAAGTATGTGTTGTCTTATTGATCCAGGCTAGCCCCAAGGTAAAAAAAAATAAGACAGACAAGGAAGTCGTAGAGCAGCCGATAGATGCTGATCCAGAATATCTCCTTTCTTCGTCCTTCGAAAACAGGATGGCATTTGTCCTGAACGACATTGTCCTGCAACCCAGAAAGAATATATGAAGGAGGCCAGAAAGAGACCACGGAATACAATTGAACTTCAACACTACAAGAACATGGAAGCTCGCGTACTTGCCACAGCGGAAATTGTTAAGTATTGGGAGCAAATATTAGCGACCCGACGACCAATAAGTACTTCAGTGAAGCATATGGTGAGTATCCAAGACCACATTGATCTAACATTTGGACCTGGCTAACCTCAGTTCGATTTAGCAAGAACAAGAACACACGTTACATTTGGAGGTTATGAAATTAATGGACGAAGCAGAGACTCTGGGTATTAAACAAAGAGAGATAGATATCTATATGTGATCGTGTGATTGATTGTATCCATAGCTGAACAAGGGGATGAATCGGCCCTAGATAAGACGCTGAAAGAAATTAGCAGGAAACAAGCCGACAAGCGTGAGCTCGAGGTATGTAACATTGGGCAAAAAGCCAAAAAGTCCAAGACTGATAGTCCGTTTCTGTTGACAGGAAGCTATACAACGCGAACAATACAACTCCACAGAGACTTTCCAGCTTACTGTTTGCCCTACATGTGCAAAACTTCTACCCCTTGATGCACCGGCAGATCATATAAACACTGTGGTATGTCCGCAAGTTTACGACATGATGGCTTGGATTCGGTTGTTAACATCCTTCAATTCTACAGTCTCATACTGCAGCTATAGCAATTCAAAGAGAATTGGAAAGATGTATGAATACTCTGAACGTTAAAAATGCTCATTTGAAACATTGAACCTCAGACCTCATTTGCCTTTTTTTGTCTTTCCCTTTAATCAAAACATGAGTGGATCACCATCGTCTGCCACAACGCCTACCACACCGATCCGCATCACGTCTGGAACCTTGTTTAAGCGACGATACAGACCTTATTTTACAAAGAGGCAGCTGGCAACTCTAGCTAGTCTGAAGCGTTCCGTTTCAGCAACCGCACCTGCTAAGGAAACGGCCGTACGCTACTCGAGCTGCAAATTCATTCACCAAGTTGGCAAAAAGCTTGGATTGTACGCGTTTACAATTGTTTTCTTGACATTATGGGAATGTAATGGGCGCTAATGTGACGCAGTCCTCAGGCGACCATTAGTATGGCACAAATACTGTATCATCGATTCTACTTGTATTATTCCATCCGTGAATACCCGCCACAGGCATGCAGTAATGTAACAAGTTTGATAACCACAGACAGACATTGACGGTTCCAAAAACGACAGGATATAAGTGTTACGTGCATTCTTGTGGCGTGCAAGTTGCAAGAGACGGTCAAAAAAGTCAAGGATATCTTTGTGGCTGTACATAGCGTGCGATACCCAGATAGCAAAGAACTAGACCCTGAGCAGGCAAGAAGGAATCCAGCATTGAAAGTTAAGAAAAAGAGACTGAATTATAGAAGTAGGTATCAGAGGAAAGACGGCGAAAAGTAGTGGGCTATGAAAAGCTGGTTCTGGAAACCCTCTGTTTCGATTTTCAACATGAACTTCCTTACACATACGTCATCAAGTTTGCCAAATGGATTCAAGCATCACAGCCGTCATTGGATGGAAAGCGGTTAGCAAAGAAGGCTTATGAATTGGCTGTCGATAGGTAAAGTTGCTATCATATGCCGCAAGTATGATGCAGCGTACTCATGGGATTCGGATAGTTATCGGACACCGATATGCCTAGAATACCCAGCACACTCAATCGCAGCCGGATGCATTTATCTGGCTTCCATGCTGTTAAAACTGGAAGATTCATCATTCATCGGTCTCTCAGATGACCAGCCATGGGATCAGTTGTTTTGTTCACGCATGGAAGATATGGAAGGTAATAATGAAACGCAAATGTCAGTGGCGGCATTACTTTCTCACGCAGATCAAACAACCAGATGTGTGCCAACAGCTTCTGGATTATTATATTGCGCAAGACAGTGCTGAAGAGGAAAAATACACTAGACTCAAAATTGAAATCAACCAACAAGCCCAGAAACGAGGTCCTGACCCTAACATGGATGAGACAACCCAGGGCGAAGTGTCCACCGCAACCAGGGCAAATGATTGGGAGTTCGACGGCACTACTACTCCACTCGAAGTAGTCAACACAAATCAACATACTGTTTGCTACGAATTTGCAGGTGCACCTTGACGAAATCTTTGTCCTTTAATGATAATACTGTATAGCCGGTGTTTTTCAGTATGCAAAACTCAAAATGATATAAGTTATATTAACAATCCTGGGGGCGGACAGTATACAACGCATGAGAGGGGAGAAGATGAGTAGATATGATACGAAGGTAGGAGATGGGTGGGGAAAGAAGCACAGAATGGTGTTTATCGCAAAAACCAGTTTCGCCACGATCGTCGTGCGGGTCTATTATCTCCTTCATGATCTGTAGTAGTCTCTTTCTTGGATAGTTCGATGCGAGTATCAGCTGTTTCGTCCCGTGATTGCTTCAAGAAAGGCAATACGTTAGTGCCACCCGTGCCTCGAACGACGCCTGTTTTTGGGTCCACGTATTTTGCAAGACCCAGCTCCGGAAACAGATTGCTGACTTTTGCCGACATTGAGTTCTTACGAATTACAGGAGAAGTTTCCAAGGCAGTCTGAGGATACAAGACGTTGTGAGGTCCTTCATCTCCTTCCTTCTTGGCCCTTTTCGCAACTGGCAACTCGGTGTCTTCTTCGTCTTCAACTTCTGGTTCCTTCTTTTCGATAGCAAAACCACCGTGAGCAATATTAGGCCCTTTTCGTGCTTGATTGACAATGTAAAGCGTCACTATCTGGACGTGCTTGTCACGGAAAATTTTGAGTTCATTTAAACAGTCATTATACACGTTTATCACTGCCTTTTCCTCATCGGTCAAATCGTCCTCTCCGCGGTTTTCGAGTTGTAGCATGTATGAGCGCAGATTGGCTGCTAATTCCAAGTCTTCCAAGAATTCACGGTGAGGTCGTGGCATGTATTTGCGCATGGCACGTAAAAAGGCGTTTCGGTTAGTTCGTACAAACGGTGGAGGCGAGGAGCGAGGGGTTGACTGACCACTGCCGGTCTGGTTGATTTCATCAGCTGGATTCGTGGTTGGAAGTCGCGTATATCTATCCGGAATCGTCGCGGTACCATCGCTGGAAGCGGACCGCTTCTCGCCGGTTGGATAATGTTCAACGCCAAGGGCAACATCGAGAGCTGCAATGAGACTGCTCTGAGCAGCGCTGCCACCAGCATAACGTCGGTACTGTCGCAGGAGGCGCTGACCTTCCGACAAGTGACTCATATCCGCATATTCATCTGTCTCGGCTGACCAGAGTGAATCTACGCCCTCATATATCAGACCGAATGGAAGACCAGCCTCGGCCATATTTTCCCACCCGGCCAAATAAGGACGAATCTTCCAATAAAAGACGTAGGGATCGCACTTTTCGTACATCCTCTGCAATGTCGCGTTCATCTCTTTTAAGGATGTCTTGATGATCTCCAAGTCTGCCAGCAAATTTTCGCAGTTACCATCGCGCACATGTTGAATACTGTTTACGATGGCCGTGAGACATGGCGCTCCTGCCCTCTCGATAGCAGTTGTCACGAGATAGAACCATGCTTCATCTAAGGATCCAGAATAAGTGGCAAGCGCGGCCAAGTTACTAAACAAGTCCGGCTTAGCACAAATGCATCCAGTTTCAAGTAAGTATACGTTACCTCAAATCAATTGGACCTTCCGGATCAAGCAAGCGATAATTCCAGAGCACCACTGCTGCATGGCAGACGACTGGGCATAGTCCAAGGTGGCGAGCAATACCAGTCCAGGGCACGGCCAGATTAGCAGGCAATGTCTGCGTGAGAAATTTTTTGTCAGAGAAGGAAAGCAGTATGGCTGCACGTCCCAAAATTTTACCTCGGATGTCTTTTCGTGTTTACCCCACACGTAGCTATGCGACAACATGCATAAGATAAGAAATGCACGACGGTATTCCCGTGCGTTCTTTAGTCGTGTATGATCGAGCAGTGGCATCTAAACGGGGGGAAACCAATAGGCACCAGCGCCTGCACTTTATATATTCCTTTCCATTTACCTTGTCAATGCTCTTACGAAGCCTTCCGGCCAACAAGAGACCATTAAAGTCGTCCATCATATCTTCCCATGGTTTGAAGTACGGGTCGGGTAATCGTCGAAGTGGCGGTTCGGGAGGCAAGAAGCCCGTAATCGGTGAAATGTCGTAATCTTGCAGGGGTTTCATGGCACACATGAAGGTTGGCATTGAATCATAGACAGAGGAGAAGAAAGAGAGAAAACAAAACCCTTCCTCAAAATAAAGACCTCTTTTAAAGCAGAAAAAAAAAGAAACCTTTGGACGTAATTTATGATCGTACCCGCATTTTGTCTATCAAAGTTTTTCCTTTGTGGAGATTCATGTCCGCTGTTTCATTGGTCCTTCCTGATGAAGATAATCGAAAGTTTTTTTTTGGGTCTGACAAATCCTCATGAGAGCATCTGCACTGGATCCAAGTCTTTTTAGCGCCACTGGCTACGGAGAAATATGTGTCCGTCGTCGTTTACACAGCTCGAACGCACATTTCGCGCCAAGTTCGAGTACAAGATTATCAATAAAACGAAAGGTATACAATTTGCACAATCGAATGATGTACTCGATATATTCGTACGGAACAGTACCTTGTTTATCTGATTGCAGGGACAAGACTGCGATTAACAAGTATTCTAGAATTAACGCACCGATTTTGGCTCCGTTGGCGATAGTTTTAGTGCAGATGTTCGCGTTTTTATTGTACCGCTCGACCGGCGAAGTCAGAAACGAACATTAATCCGTAGAGCTTGAGACATAAAGAAGCGAAAAGAAAAGCTAGGCCTGAGACATCTACTTAGTTTCTAAAACTGTGAGATGGTATCCAAAAAAAAGATCATTATATCGAGACGCTATATGATATATGAACGCCATCACATCGAGCGACAAGTCAGAACTACATATTGGCGTTGCTTCCCAATTCCCGATACTGAGAAGCATTCCCATACACGTGTAGTAGTTGACCGCTTATCCAATAGAATTGAATGCGATGATTTAGAGATCTTCAGCCGCTTGGAAAAGAGAGTAAACGTAATGGATGACTAAGGTTACGAGCAGCAGGTGGAAGAGGCTACTATGGATGATAGGATGCTGTGGATGGGTTTCATATGTCTGTGATGAGAAGACCGGCATACTTGACGATGGCCTTGAGTGCAGTGGCTTACGTGATGCTTACCAGGTTCGGTGTTCGGGCCAATTCACAGCATGCCTGTCTTGTTTGGTATTGTCGGCATCCTCATAACCCTGCAGAATCCCGTAGAAACGCGTCTCGCGTAACCGATATCCGGCTGCGACAGCTGCAAGCTCAAATAGTTGTATTATCTTTGAGGCCAGCTTCATTGGTGTTCCCGACCTGTCATTGCGCAATTCGCCTCATGGACAACTTCGAGCTCCGTCTGAAGGTCGCCGCCTGTACCCGTAGCGTTGGCACCCAATAGAATTTAATTTCATTCGTCATTGACGGGAATTATATGTGCTTGACACTTTTCACGAAGTGTCGTGCACGAAAAATGTGGTGCCTGAATGAAGAAACTCTAGTTTGGAACATTGTCATGATCAATCGAAGTTCTGAAATGGAAGATCTCGAGAGAGAAGCTCAGCGTATTGCTGAGGAAGGCCATTATGCAGTTCGCTCTTTAAACACCAGTGAGCGAGGCATCACTATTACCCGCGTCCACGGCTGGTAATACCGCAATGTCCATAACCTCACTGCCCAGACACGCCAGAGAAAAACGACAAGCTTTTGCACAGAGTCCCCTGGAAACTAAGAAGACTGAAATGAGGTTTATGGTTACGCCGGTCAACGACGATGTAAAGGTCGACAAGTGTCAAGCGAAAACGACGGAAGCACAGAAAACGTTTTCGTGCAATAAGAGATGACAGGCCTACAATCATAGCATTGTGAAGATCATTCATGTGCACGTAATGTAGTATTTTGTGCCGATGCAGCAAGTGTAGACGTTTCGGAGAGTCTTGGCTCAAAAGTCATTGGTAATGCTTGTGCATGAAGGCAAGACGTGCAGCACATGTTTTTCATCATTAGAGAGTTATCGAGAGGATGAAACAAAAAGATGCAAACACAGGTAGGACATCGTTATGTATCGATTGGTCAGCACGCACTTATATCTAATTCGTGCAGAACCAAGAAAATACGCCTTTCTGAAGACAAGAGAAAGACCAGAAGGCGTATTGACAATTCCAAGCAAATACTGCACAAAACTAGTGAGTGTACAGAAAGAAGTAAGTCTGCGTTTGCCGCTTGTTTCTATGTACCATACTCAAGCGAATGTTTAACAGGAGCACAAAATTACCATGCGATAGTCTATCCGATAGAACTGTACAACCAGTATCTATCGGACGGACAAGTCCTGGTACGTGTGCCATCATCTAATATAGATAACAGGAACAGTTGAAATGACTTGTTTTCACGTATTACTGGAAACCGTGACATTAATGCCGCCCGTACCATGAGGACCATTTTCATGTCTTACTATTGAAAGCGGATGCTGCATTGTTTCGCATCCAGAAGCACTGGCAAGGCCTGAAAGACAATAAAAACCTGTCATCTTGCGCCTCAGTTGCGCCCTTGGTTTAGTGGCGAGTGCCAGTGTTGTCTTCCAAAAGACAAGAAAACGATTGTGGTGCTCCAGACATAGCCACCGTCGATGATTACACAAAGTCCATATTGATAACGCGACGTCCAAGTCCAACATGCTCCTCCTCGCAGAAAGTTGTATGCAATATACAAACAATGGAATGAATTGCACCTTCTTTGCAGAAAGAAGGTACATAATACGTGCATGAACCTCTTCCTTTCTTCCTTCTCTCCTTTTCTTTACGGTTTTCTTGCTCATCGGGATGAATCGCCGGTCACCCGACAAGGAAGACGATAATGATCATCATCATAAGAAAAAACATTCGTCCACAGCTTCATCGGCCGATGGCGCGTCAAATACATCGATAGCGACTCTGTCAACTATGCCCAACTCAAATGTACCCGCATCCACTATCGGGATTCTGACGGTAGTGCTGGTCGTGACCCTTATAATAACAGCCGCTTGCTGTATCCTCTATTGTGCGCGCGTCCGGCGAAAGCTCAATGATCATCGCCCGACGCGTTCAATCAATGACTGGACAGCCTTTTTCACTTCGAAACCCAACGATAATTCTCCTTCTCATGTGGAAAAGGGTAACAACAGCCAAAATCATCATTACTGGGCAACCAAGCCAGCACCTTTACCACCGTGTGATGAAGAAGTAAATTTGCCTGACGACGATCGGTGGAAAAGACCGGCCATTGTTCTTGCTCCCGGCTGGCTCTTTGCGTCCCACAATCCAGCAGTGTCGCAAGAAGAAATATTGCCTGGAACGAGCGATAGTTCAAAACCTATACCAGCCCATACAGAGAATAACGTGTAAAAATAAACACCAACAATTGATTGATCCCTGATCATACCGTATGAGCATATCCGACCAGGATGCTGGTCGTAAAGACTTCCTTTACAGGATATCCTATACCGATATATAATGGCAGCTCTACAGAATTCATTGCATCGTGTCTTGCAGAGAATAATGGCTCTTTCAGGAGTATGTTTATTGAACAATGTACGACGGCGGGCATTGCGCAGTGGACCCCCCCCTGATGATGATGACGATAATGATGCCTGCTGGCCACGCTTGCTTATGCTATTCGCATAACACTATTTCTCACACTGCATTCGAAACACTTGACTTCTATGTTATGGATTCCTCAGACAGTTTATTCAGTGTCGTGTGTGTAAGTCCCTTCTCCAGCTAGTTTTGTGGCAGACGACTGTCGCGGTCGTCCAATGAATCTTTGACATTTTGGGTCGATCATTTACACTGCAATGAGCAAAAGCGTTCAGGTGGGGTCTCGACTGTTTCACTGAAAGTCCACTCTTTGTTTTGTCACTCTGTAATGAGCGTCCAATCAAAGCGCTTTACGGCGCAACCTCTTGGTGCTTCTTTTTGGCAGCATTGGGCGTTCCAGACCACGTTCCTGCAGCAGAAACAGCGGTAATTCAAAATCAGGAAAAATTCAACGCCCGATCGAAAAAGCATAAAAAGGCGAACTTGATCCCGGGCTTTCTGCGTAGTGAAATTTTGTGTACTGCGTGCAGGCTTGATGGTTATCATGTGTTGCTTGAAGGACTGGATATTCAAAGGTAGGTTATTGTGCGGGGGTTACCCGGCCAGCTGGATGCTATATCTTCCTGGCTTGGGTAGGCATGGCTTCAACAGCCATCGCCTCTCCTCGTAGACTAGCTTCCATGACTGGTTCCGTATATGGTCCCCTCCCCTTCAACATGGGTCGCAGCACCATATGCGGCATGGTAGCCTATCTTTTCTGTGGGGCATTCCAGTCTTTCTTGCTTCCGGGCGCACATGATAGTCAGATTGCTCAATTTCCACCCCAGGAAAGTCGTAGGCACAGGAGGAAGCCGCGCTTCTGAGTTCCATGAGGGAAGGACGGACAGTAAAATTGAAATGAACCCATTCTTTGTTTACTGTTTAACGACGTTAACCCGTCGTTAAGCTGAATTTTTGGAGGGCCCTCGGGACCGGCAAATCAAAAAGAAAATGATAAACTTTCACTCTGCAGAGTTATGCAACCTGTATGCATCATATTTCCAGCACAAGATTTAGGCGATCAGTCGAAGAGTCATTTTGCAATATATAGTTGGAGCACACGAGTCAACAAGTAAGCAAACTCGATCATGAAGCTTGCTGTCTTTTGTGATCATTGCCTCCGGATTGAACGTGCGCATGAACTAACAAGCAAGCAAACGTTCGATCATGAGACTTGCTCTCAGCTGCGATCATTGCCTCCGAATTGAAAGTAAGCAATTTCATTGCATAATGTTCAAACACAGTAATGATCATTGCGTGCATTCGGACTAAAGTGAGCAATCTCTCCGCACAGCGTTCATACAATGATAACATAGAGTTACGGTATAGTATATTCCTCGGGATTTTAAGCCGGTCAGTGTCCCTGTTGACTGTGCAGGTCCAATGGAAATGCCAGTTTTTCACTAATGATATTTACATTTACATTTACATTTACTGACACAACAACAAGCAGACAGCAAGAGATATATTAGAAGAATAAGCATAGTCGTGATATCAGATTGAACGGCGAAATATAGAGTCATACACTGACGTTCACCAATTAGTATTTCCCATTTTCGTCTCTGACGAACTTTTTGTCGATGTTCCTGATTCTCATGCCTCTTCCTCCCCAGGCCATATGTCCCCACATTCCGGTGCTGGGTATTTGTGAAAGATCAACTTCTTCGCTAATATCGGCTGTGTAACTTTGTTCTATGGGACCTCTCTTAGCATTCAAAAATGCGAGCACGTCGCTCTCTGTTATCTGCGAGCAATGCCAAACTAGGCTGGGCAAAGTGGCAAATTGCAGCAAGGTCCGCCCGGTGATATTGGAGATTCCCGACAATGTGATGTTCTTGGCTGTAGCCTCCTGTCTCCCCCATCCTAATGCAAACGCGACGTCTACTGCTTCGTCCGCAAAATTCATTCCTTCAAGCGTAATATTTTCGGGTTGTCGACCCGATAACGCGTTTAAAACTGCTGATTGTCTTTCCGGGCCGGCAACATGCTGTTCGTCGCACATCGAATTTCTGCAGGCTACGCGATTTGAGAAAGAGAGCGCGCATGGCAGCCTCTGGGATCCCCGAACAGAACCTTAGTTTCAAGATTTTCAAAGCTTCCAGATCGCCCATAGAGTCGAATATTCCATCCCAGCCTTGCATGGGAATCCTTGTCAAATGTAACTTCTCCAAATCGAGACAACGATGTATCATATTCAAAAAGCCTGTGTTGAAGGCTATCCTGTCTTCTTCTCTCTAAATGCTTGAGCACCACTGAGAACAAGTTTCCGCAGGCCAGAGGGGCCAGCGTCGCCAAGTGTCTTCCAACAACCGAATCGGGGCGCTGTGACGGAATTATCCATATCAAGAGACTCCAGCGTACTGTGAGAACGTTCAAAGATACGACTCAATACATCGTCGAGCCCATGAAAATTGCCACGCAGACGGAGTCTTCGCAGGCCAGAAGCGGTTTCCGGGATGGTTTCTGGGATGTCGCCAAGCATGTCATCGTACGTGGAAAATCCCCAAGACGTTAAATAGTCTAATCGTAATAGACCAGGACAGTGCTCATAGCCAGAGCGTAAGATATCCAACAGTGCGCTTCCTTCATAATAACAGATACGTACAAATTTCAACTCGGGGCAAACCGATATGAGCTCATGCAGTCGAATAGGAGGGCCTTGGTTTGTTTCATCTTCGTCATCGAAAGTTACTTCCAACTTAGTGAGCTTCAAACGGCGCGTAGGCCAAGTTGGCGGATTGATACGTTGCAGTTCCTCCTCTGAGACAAGAATAAAAAGCATCAAGTCTTTCAAATTGGCGCATTCTTCCAAAGCCGAAGCTACATATCGGAATACGTCAACGTGAGTTGAACAGAGATCGAGAACTGTAAGGCTTTGACTATTCAGGCGGAAAAGTTCCCTCATCTTGTGACATAACGTCACATTAGGATCTTCTTCCCTTCCTTCCTCTTCCTCTTCCTCTTCTTCGTCATATAGCGGATGAATATCTTCGAACTCTTCATTGAAAGATTATAATTAATTACCAGATAACACTTGTCCTGTCCTGCACTAAAACAAACTCACCTATGGTTTTAATGCGACAACATCCAGCAGATACTAATGCATTCACCTTGTCCAAGACTTCCAACACATCCCCAGATAATTCGACTTTACGCAAACTATGGCGGATGTAGTCTGGTCTGACTTGACGGAAATTTGGATATGCATGCTGTTTGAGGTCCAACTCGAGCCACGGTGGCGACCAGTCCTTTAAAAACTCGTACCACCTCTTGCATGTCCTTGCGAATTTTCCATATTCTCTAGGACTTAGGTACGAAAAGATCTGACTGAGCACATGGTACGGGAATTTGTTTAAAAAGAGACTGTTATGTTTCCGCAGTTCCTTTGCTAGAAAAGTCTTTCGAGCCAGCACGTCCTTGCACCTCAGGTTGGATTCTGGGACGGCTTTGGCAGCGTCGGCGTAACAAAGGAACGCGTCGCGGACTTGGTTTCGCAGCAAATGAAAGGAAGCCATCTGAACATAGCCGTCCGGCCACTTTGGCGTCAGCTTTGTTACCCACTGCGCATCGTCCCATTGCTTTGTCCCAGTTTCCAGCCTTCATGTACGCGCTCGCGCGGTGTACGAGTATAGCCGAAATGACCGTCGTTGGACTAGCCCAATGGTCATGTTGAATTTTGCAATGGCGCTTTCAGCTTTGTTGTCTGCAAGATCACGTTTTCCCTCGTCAAAGTAACACTTCATTGTCTCGAGGGCTAATTCTTGGATTATAAGATCGCTGGTTACTGTCAGGCGAGGAATCTGAATGTGCCCTGTGGCCAAGGTGATTTGTTTGGGGAAAGAAGGGAGTCAGTTTTCGTTTGAACTGTATTTGGAACACGCTTTTGAAAGTCCCTTCTACAGGATTGATGTAACTTGCGGCACCTGACAAAAGCGTTCCATGTCGTCACCCACCCTGGCCAGCCGCACTTTATGCTATCTATTCAAATAGTCAAAAATAAGTTACAGATAGTACAAAAGTGGCGGAGCACATGCTTTTTGCACATGATAGTTTCAAGGATCATAAATAGTGCATAACAGGTTCACTGGGATTCATTCGGATGTCTGCATATGCCGATGGTGGTGCTGCGATCTGTTCATAAGTGGGAGGTGATGTTTCGGGGTCGTATCCTGTGGAATCTCGAGGTATCGATATAGCGGTATCATAACAATTGTTCGTGGAACCTTGGAACATAGCTTGTTGTTGAAGTGTTCTCTCATACATGTCCGTCACTGGTACTGTAAAAGTAATCAGCGTCTGTGCCATTCACTATGTCACAAAAAGGCTACTTACATTTCCGAGTTCTTCTTTTTCGCACTGAAGCATAGAACATCACAAAGAAAACTATCAAAAGTATCGCAATAATGATATAAAGAAGCCAGTCCATGCTTGATGGGAAGAAAATCAGTGAATCCTCGAATGCCGCTTAATACATGCGGCTGCGCGAGCAAAAAACGTTGCACTACAGTAGCTTGCTAAGCATACCACGCGACTGTTTCTGAAAAAGAAGACTTGCCTATTTGCTTCCGCAGAGACTTGCTTTATAACTCGTGCTTTACACTACTGTTAACGATTACTTAGGATACCTGAAATAAGATAACGAGGTTGAGTAATATTGGACAATGCTGATCCAAAGCTATCAATCGCACAATGATGCCGAGGACGTATATAACTAGGGACCAGTTATAGTATCTGCTTCAAAGCTCGAGTGATCTGTATTGGTACGCTTGCATTAAAAGGTGCCTGCGTCATTCAATTAATGTCAATCCGTGACCAGCCATGTGATCTTTCTTCTTCGATGACTCGCGTCTGCGTTTCCAAGGACAGAACCTCTTGTCCTCACGGTAAGAAAAGCCAGCGTACACCTGACATCGTTCTTTGAATTCTAAGTTTTAAGAGCTAAGGTTAAGTTAAAAGTCTGCTTTTCCAGGAACTCGTTTGCGCGTTACTCGAACGTCTTCACTGAAGAGTCCGTCTTGTAAATTGTCTATATCACATTTGTCGCTGCGCTGCGGAGTGATCAAACTTGGTCTCAGGAGTGTGTCTATTAGGATTTCTGCTAGCACATGCGAGTCGCCTGAAAGCGACGTTCAAATTCTATATCCTGTACATATCATCAAACGTTGCGGTAAGCGAAGGTGATTTGAATACCAAGGTCTTTTATTGATCCCGTCCATTTCAATAGAGGCTGCAAGGCGCAAGCTGCGTGCCTCCGACGGTAAGCGTATTATTTGCCAAGATTATTGGATGGAACGTTGTTTCCGTTTGAATGTTCTATTGATTCAAAGTTCGTATGACGGCGATATGTTTTTCCCTTCGTCATTTCGGGGAGTGTGGGGTTGACCGCGGGCTTAACGGGCGGGGGCAGGTCAATCCTGACGACAACCCTAAGACTAGTCTTCTGGCCTTACGCCGTAAGTATTTGGTGGTATTGTATGAAGAAAACTGATAATCACTAACCGCATTCTTGCCTTCGCATGTCTTCAAATTGCCTTTGTTTCTAAAATTGCCGGCGTAATTTGCTAATGCAAGTCGCTGATTCAAGGCTCGGCGGTCACACAAATTGGAAGATCCCCGCTGAGGTCCCTTTTGTCGGATTCGCTTTTGTTCCGTTTCTCTCTTGCGACAACTATGGGCGTCCTAGGTAAGTGTCTACTACCGCGTGGAAAGAAGACAGAAAATTCAGAAAATAAACAGAATTTGTGACACTTACTGTGGTATTGTAATAATAAACCGAATGTAGTGACGACTACGTTCTCGCAAGGCGCCGTGTTTTATGCGGGCGAAACGTTGTCCTGCACGATTGCGTTTACCAATCCTTTACCCGTCTTGCCGAAACCCCCAAGTGCTTCGTCATCGTCGTCTTCATCGTATAGCCGGAGGTCCAGCACGCGTCCACAGCAATTGCACCAGAAACAAGGAGGACACAGTCGGTCCCAGTCGCTGACTTCCGCTTCCGAATTGGAGAACAACAATTCATCGGCGTCTATGAAGCAACAGCAGCAGATAGAACATCGACCTAAAAGCATTTCACGTGAAGTTGAAGGCGTACCATGGATGACCAATACACATACGTCAAAATCGGCGACCACAAGCCTGACATCGTTGGCGTCTTCGACATTGTCCTATTTCACAGGTTACTCTCCCAAGCAAGATGTTCCACTACAGCACGCGAACGTGACGCGTAAGACAAAGTGGGAGGAGCCACAAGGTAAACAAACGATGCTGAGAGAGAGAAAGAGATACATGCCTCGGGCTATATTGACTCAAAAAGAGGAATAGTTGTGGAGCAAAGCCTGGTGATAGCGGACGAAAGACAAGAGCCGATTTCCGTGGAACTGGAAGATGGGGACCAAATAACACCACGGTCGAGTGTGGATACTGTCCCGTCTGTGATTCGAGATCCTTATTATATGGATACGGCCAGCAGTCGCCGCAGTTCAATGGATTCACTCGCATCCATCAATCATCCATACCATAGCGCTCGTTCATCCCAGCTTTCTGCACCCAGATTGTCGCAATTCCTGCTCAGATCCTCCTCTACGCCTTCTCTGGTCAAGAAAACTGAACATCTGCTATGGGGGTTCGCTCAAGTAGTTGGCAACTTTAGTGTTGATCCGACCTTGATTAACAACAACGAGTTTGCGCCGTTGAAACGTCGGACGATGTACAGGCCTCATGGTACAGGGATGGGTGGAGGTGGCGGGCTGTTGATTGGCAAACCTGATCGGCATGCGAAGATCGGTAAGGCATCTCATATGATAATATTTGATAAGACTTTGAACTTATTCTCCGTACATAGATACCCGGACAACGCCTGTCCTTTCAACCCCTCCTTCTATACTCTTTGTGGACCTCGATTTGGCTCCAGGCGAGACAAAAAAGTGTAAAATATCATATAGGAAGGAAAGGAAGTGGTATATCTGTCATATCTCATAACATTTTCTGCTAGTTTCGTACAAGCTAAAGCTTCCAAACGACATCCCACCGTCTCACCGCGGTAGAGCGATACGATTTACATATTCTTTGGTTGTGGGCACTCAGAGGGCAAGTTCTACTCCTTCTAACGGTCAAGGTCATGTTGTTCAGATTCCTTTCCGTGTCCTGAACCACGTCTCTGGTAAGTAAACCGGATATTGTCACGGTGGTAATGATTCATCATATAACCGCGGACGTCTGCAGAGGATGGGTCTCGGCCCATTTACGACTTGATGAATCCTATAGTCATGTATAAGGACGAAGCAATCGTAGAAGAGTTTTCGATCGAAGATTTTAAGAAACGGAAAGCTGGATTCCGCAGGAATTCAACGAGGTCTGGTAAGTATTCTGTCATACCTTTTGGTTGCAGAAGTAGCCGTGTTGAGTGTGATTCTGAAAAACAGCGGACAAGGATCGAAGCGAGTTCATGAGTTACGTGAACGAGTTACTTGAACGTAGCAATGAGAATGCATCCGTCCAAGAGATCACACGGCGTCAGAGCGATACCTACGATGAACCTATTGCGGATCAAGAGGACGATGATGAACATACAGCAGAAAAGCGTATGCAGGGTCGAGCCTGCGCTCAAATTGTATCAAGGATCACGAATGCTAGTCGAAAAGGTAGTGGTTTGTGGAAGACACGTTTCGTAGTAGTGCAATGACTAAAATCATGGTAGCGATGTTCGATATCTGCAAAAATAACCAGCGAGTTGCCCAGCTCCATTTAACGAAGACAGCGTATCGTCTAGGCGAACCAGTAACGGGCGTTCTGGACTTTGAGCATGCGACCATGTCGACTTACCAGGTGAGCCTTTTCAGAAAGAAAAAAATTGGGGATGAACTGCAAAATGACAGTGGCATCTTACATATCACTAGGTTTCCATTTTGTTGGAGAGCACTGAAGTAGTCGAAGCAGATATTGCACTGCGTCAGCCTCATCACATTGCCCGAATATCCCGGAAATGTTATTCTGAACACCATTCTTTCTGTCTATCACATCAACGATTGGCTTTTTCACTACCTATTCCCGCCATTGCTTCACCTGAATTTCAAACAACGGGTGGTAAGTTCTTTTCTTTTGTTTAGCCCTTCGCTTGCTAACCAAATATCCGCGGTTTTAGTAAAACTCCAATATTACCTCAAGTTCGAATTCATTGTCACTCAAAAACCGCAATCCCCTTCTTCTTCTTCTTCTTCTGCCACGAATACTACTATTACTACTACTGCCCCCGCATTTATTCCTATCAATGTAGATGAGAGACACAAGCACTATCAAAGCGCCCAAGATGTAGATGTGAGTACATTTGATTGCCAGATTCCTATTAGGGTCTACGGATCGCCCGGTGGAACGGACCGAGCTGTGTATGGTCGACCTTATACATTTCTTGTACAGTAAACAATAATATAATCCTTACATATATATATGTGCAAGCAGATTACTAAGGAATCCCCTTTCTTGTGGAAATTATCGACTATATAGTTCTGATCCACTTACGGTTTTGCTTACGGTATGAAGTTAGTTGAGATGAGACGCAGCCTTTTGGACCAACCTAGATCTTCAGAGCAATTTTTTCGTCGACGTGCTTACCGCCAGATTTACGAAAATATCGAGAATATCGACGGGTATTCACAAGAAACAACTTCTTCTTTGTCATTTCTCTATGTAGTTCACGTCCTTTTCAGCAACAATACAAGTCCTTGTCGAGACTCGCCTTGTTGCGATGACTTAAGACTGTCTTGGAAGTGAACATCGAGAGCGGCTGTTTGATGTAGCAACCATACTAAACCCGCGCAATATGTCGATAAGGTTTGTGACAAAAAATGCGATCTTAATATCAAGACTATTGTTATATCTAGTGAATATACGCCTGGAAAAAGCAAATCAGTAATTGCGGAAGTCGGTCGATATACAGTCTTTCCGAAAAGTATC